>JBBPRR010000674.1:0-18168 GCA_038093115.1 Hortiboletus flavorubellus | reverse complement strand
TTCCCTTGACTATAAAACCCCTGTAGTGCGATGGATAATACATCTTTCGCCCGTGTGCACTGATCACCCATTTCCTTGCTGCAAAGCCGTGTCTTTGCGAACCTCGTCACTTTTCCACTCACATCTGGTCCTCATCCTTGACTGGATCTCTCTTATCTCATCACCATCTCATCAAATCCACTCCGGGTTTTTAGATTCCAACATCGAACGTATATTCCTACTTCCTTCTATCTCTATTCCACTTTCCGGATCTTGTTTTCATTATTTTTCCGGATTGGGTTTGTCCGGGTTTAGCCCCTATCTTTCCGGATTGCTTTCCGGATTGTGTAGTCAGGTCCTTCGCCCCCACCAACTTCTTTAGGATCCCTGGGACAAACCTATTCGTACCCTTCTTTCTTATTTTTCTAGTATCCCTCTTGCTATTGCAGCACAGACGGGACTAGTGTTTTACACCGGACATCGAAGTGACGCTGTTCAACCACGCCATTCGCCTGGGAGTTGTAGGGAGAGATCCAGATGTGACGGATGCTGTACCAGTTGGCGAGAATGTTGAGAGCCTGTATACATGCGGGGCCATTGTCAGTAACGAGCTCAGCGACAGCTCCCCATCAGCAGAGAATATTCTCGAAAATGAAAGACGCGAGTGCGGATGCGTTCTCGGATTGCAACATCCACCACTCCAGATAAGCCATAAGGGCGCACCAGGCTTGGACAATGAAGTGGTAACCACCGAATCGTGGCATTACCATAGTGTCGATATGTGCCTTGTGGAACAAACCCCCTACCACCTGCACAGTAGGTGGAATGTGCAGCTTCTTTGTCTGCCGGATTTGACACTCATGACATGTCTTGGTATACCATTTGACATCGTCGACCAACATGGGCCACCAAAAGCGTAGCAGCAGGTGAGTGCGGACGGAGAACACCCCCTTATGACCGAGGGCATCGTGGGCCTCCCGGATGAGTCCATATCGACACCCGACCGGGACGACGAGCTGATAACGTCCGTGTGATTCTCGACAGTACAATGACCTGTTAAGCAGGAAGAAGCGGGTGGCAGCATTGACGAAGGAGGTGCACTCCGTATCTGTAAGGTCAGAAGGGCGAATGCGGGAATCGAGAAATTCGTGAATCCAGTCGACCCAGGCATCTTTAGTGACAGCCTTTGGTGAACGCGGTAGCTCTGGGTCACCGTCATCGGGTCCGGGTGTAGAGAGAAAAACGGAAACATAGCGGGTAGGTGGGGCGCGGTTGGAGTACCTAGAGACATTAGCGGATCCTCCGGACAGAGACAGTCGGTCGTTGAGTAAAGAAATAGAAAAAGAATAAGCGCTGTCAAGCCAATCCTTGAAATCATCCATCTCGGGAAAGTCATTCTCGGATGGCGGTCGACATGAGAGTCCATCTGCCCCGGTGTGATGGGTAGCCGGGATGTGAACGAGACGGAAATTGAATAATAGGATACCCACGATCCAGCGATTGATGGTTGCGTTTGACTGGAGGTCAGGATTATTGATCATCCCCTTCACATACTTGGCGTCCATTTCCACTGTCAAATTAGCAACGTCGAAGATGAAAATCCGGATGGCCCGGAGAGCCCGGAACAACCCGTAGAGCTTCAGCTTGGCTTGGGAATACCGACTCTCGACATTGGTCAGGGTCAATGATCCGGAGCGATTTGAGTAACATTTTCCATCATCTCCCTCCTGCGACAAAATATACCCGACTGCGATCAGGGAGGTATCGACAGCCAGGATCACTTCCCATTTGGATTCGTAGTCCAAACGTCGCAGCGCAGGGGAGGGGCAGATTGCATCCTTTAGATGCTGCATTGCGACTCTGTGTGGCTCCTCCCAAGCAAATGGAACGCCTTTCCAGGTCAAATTGACCAACGGCCAAGCAATGGACGCAAAGTCCTTGATGAAAATCCGTAAAACTCCACACACACCTAAGAATCCACGAACTTGAGTGATGTTCTGGCAATCCGGCCAGTCACGGATTTTTTCCACCTTCTTGTCATGGGGGATGCGACTGTCAAAGGTGCATTTGTGGCCAACGATAGTTGCATCCGGTGCGGCGAGGACGAACTTCTTGGCAGATATGGTGACGTTGACGAGTTTCAGCCGTTGAAGTATCCGGTGGACATTCTGTAAGTGCTCTCATATGAAGCGGCGGATCCCCGGATTCTCCGGGATGGTCTCATAAGTACCATCTGGATCCTGGTAGCGACTCACGACCCCTTTGACCGAGAGGTCGTCGATGAATGGGTAAGTAAACTACGGAATCTCATCTTAGAGGATGAATGAGATGTCAGCCTAATAAATCTACACAGTGTTGGTGTATCCCATCAGAACGGTGATGAGACGGTGGGGACCCATGGGGCTGCTGAAGGTCGTCAAATCCCAAGAGTCTTGATGGAAGGGTCGCTGATCGTATTTGGCAAAAAGGTCCATCATTCCATATACCGCGTATCCGGCAAACGATTCTGCAAAGTGCTTGACGAATGGAGGGGTGGAGGGCATTGAGGGGCTGTAGATCATGAACGAGGTGGAGGGATTTACCGTCCCCCTTGAGGCCGCAGAACCAGTGGGATCGGTACACGGATGTGGACGGTTCGTAGACCCAGGATGTGATCCGGTCCTTGATGATCTTTACCATCTCCGTCCACATAGCGGGGGGAATGGGAATGTTGCGTAGTACCCAGGGAGTGTGGGGCACCATTGGAATCTTTACAGGCAGGAAGTATCTCAGGTGCATTCTACCTCACTCGAGCAGCGTCCAGGCAAAGGCCATCTCCTGCTCGCGCACAATCCAGTGCACGAGCTTGAGTTCTTCCGGCCAAAGCCAATTCGTGGGATCTAAATCGAAGGCATCAGCTCTTTCCTGCATAAAATGAGTTCCGGGAATAAAGTCCGGTGGCTGTGTAGGTAGTGGTATCATCCCGGCGAGCGGATCGTCTGGTAATGTCCGTGTGACTCGGAACTCCTCATCCATGGGAGCGAGCACTGATCAGACCTTCTTCGCCACCAGCTTGTATGCCAGCGCATGGGAAACGGTATCATAGGAATAAACGGAAGAAAAAGCATCTGCAGCGTCCGGATTCAAAACCGTTTGAGTAGAAGAAAGAAAAGCATAGTCTGACGAAGGTGGAATTGGTCCAATAGATAACAGTGGTAAGCGCATATATGAAGGGGACGAAAAAGATGATGGTGCGAAATGTTCATCAGGAACGGACAGAAATGGATCAGGAATGGAAGAAACGACAAGACAATTGCAATCTCCCCTGATGATAGTCAGATCATCGAAGCCTAAAAACCCATCTCCACGATGGATTGGTGGTTATTGCATTGCTTATTCTCGCAGCAACGCGGGCAACCTTCTGTCCACGATTGGGTCGGCAACGTGAATTGTTTCTTGGTATTCAGGCTGTGGAGAGTGATCATCTGCAACCCGTCTGGAAAGTCATCAGTAGTAGCGCTCATTAAACAATGGAATGGTCGCCCGAGCAACAGATCGAAGTTGGTGCGTGCCAAGATCTGCACCTGCACCATTACTTCACCTGCGCCGAGATCCAGTACGAGATTTTCCAAGACGCCGATGGTGGTATCGATGCTAGTATTCGCCAATGACCTTCTTATCGTATGGTCCAATCAGATCGGCAACCCGAGGTCCTTCCATATATGCTTGGGCATCACGATAATCTCTGAACCTGAATCCAGAATGCCTCGGATGACTTGTCCTGAACTCCCGACCTTAGCATCCACCGCCTGCAGAGGCAGACGGTGGTGCATGACAATGAGCCCTTCGTCATTCCGGAGAATCCAGTCACCGAAGTCACGGCCGACTGCGTCCGGGTCCAGACTGGACAGCTCGTTCACCTGTACAATGTTAGTGAACAGGTTGGTAATCCTCTAAACCGTGGTAAGATCTCGGAATTGCTTCCGGAACTCGGGGGATACGGCGAACAAGTCATTCACTGGCACTGGAACAGCAATGTCCAGTACCCGATTCAATACCCGTCGTGGCGCTGCCTTATCTTCAAGCAGAAATGAGTATTTGAACTGTGTGGAGGGTGGAAATGGTTGGTTAGTATTTGGGACGCAGGGGAGAGTGTTACCCTGATCTCCCGATCGAGTAATGGCGGATCCGGGTTGTGCTGATGATGATGGGGTGGTGGCTGCATTGTGTTGTTTGATGCGGGGAGCTGACGTCAATGGCTCGCGGTAAGATGAAGATGATGAGGTGGTCTTCTGAAGTTTCGGAGAGAGAAGCTCCTCTGACACTGTGGCCACTCTTGGATCCGGTCGCTTACGAGGTGGCACTTGCACCCCGTCGAACCGGACACGTTTACCCTTGTCCTTGGCTGTGCTATCTGCCTGGAAGCTTGCCCAAGCCTGGGTGAAGTAAGGTTTGAACTCGTCGTCAGAATTCTCTGAATCGCTTTCCTGTTCCTTAGTCAAGATAAACGCGGACAGGTCAATGTCCAGTACCATGGGTGTTTCTGGGTACGAGGTGGAGAAGATGCCGGCAGTGACATGCGGTGGTGGGTCTCTGGCAAATGAGGTAGAGGCGCTGGCGGAGGTTGATGGCTGTCCACCCTGGCCAATACCTAACGTGTAGTCGACGGCATCTTTGAGGCACCTGCCTCCGATAACTCACAGAATCTTGGATCTGTCCGGCATATAAAGGCGGCCATCCTGTCCTCGGACCACTTTCCCTGTGTTCAAATACTCCATGCAGACCGTGCATGTACAGGTGAAATGCCCGGGTCCCACACAGAACTTGCAGAGCAGTGGTGGCCAGGTTGCCTGCATGGCTTCAACCTTGATACCGGTTGCCGGGTTGAATGCCAGGTTTGCGGGAGTGGTATGTGGAGACGGGCGATGTGGTGCGTAGGTGGGTTGCTGTTGGCGAGGGGTGGCAAAGGAAGGTTGGGCGACAAAGGCAGGCGGAGTGGCTACTATGGCAGGAGGGAGCGATGAGCAAAAGGCCGATCCAGTTAGGAGAAACTGGGCGACGGTGATGACGTCACTCATTGGGTAGGGATCCGGGTGGACATCCTGTTTCGTGATTAGTAACTGTTCCTGTACTTTTTGTTGTAGCGCGGATGGGAATCCATTAAGGTAGAGCATATCCCGCTCCACCTCGGCTAGCTTCCAGTTAGCAATTAGCAACACAGAAATTTTCTGAAACACCCGGGTATACTCTCTGAGCTCATCCCTGTTCCACATCTGCTTCGTTTGGTAGTCCTGGACAAGATATTGAATGTCAGCTCGACAGTACCAGTTTGTACCTTCGCAACCCGGATACAATTTCTTTACTGCTACAACAAACGCGTCCCAATCTGCAGGAGCGGCCATTGCTTCCGGAAGAGTCTGCCACAACTCTGCTTCATCTAGCATGGCATACCGAAGGGCTGCTTTTATTTTTCTCGCTTCATCAAGGGCGGCGGCATCACCAAGGTATTCGATATCTTCTAAGTATCAAGAAAGCTCGGAGGGAGACTTCCCATCAAATTTCGGGGTGTTAGGGGTTCCGCGAAGGGGCATTTGGATCGGTTGTGCCATTGGTAATGGTGGGATCTGTTGAGGGTTAGTGGGTGGTACGACCAGGTTAGGATCGGGTAAGGCCGGGAAAAACGGTAAAACGGGAGATAAAACCAAAGAGGATGAAGAGGATGAAGTACGTAGTGAGGAACGCTGCTCTGAACAGGGTTCGGAAGGGCGGGTACTGAAGTCAAAGAGAAGAGATAGAGAAGGGGAAGGGGTCGGGTTAAGTAATGGAGATGAAAGCGGGGACGACTCGGAAGTGGAGAGAGATGTTAACGGAGAAAGGGGGACTGAAGCTGGCGAATGGTACTGGGTAGAAAAAGGGGTTTGCTGCGGTGTTGAGTGGATGAAAGCACCCAGGATAAATGGTGAGTCAAAAAGCGGGGAAACGGGAGAATGAAACCAGTTGTGTTGGGCTCTTTCCGGAGTAACTGGGATAAGGAGCTCGGGTTCTGTGAAAAGTTTGAGGTGGCAGAAATCAGCTAGGAGATCTTCGATCTCTAATCGCTCTGGAGTGGGTCTAAGCGACCTTTTCATCAACCTGTCAAAACCCCTCGCGGTGGCCTCCAGTTGTAAAACAGATAGTCAGTGTAGGGGGTGTCAAACCCTAAGGGAGGCTAGGGAAAACTAGCAAAGACACAGGGTGGTGCGAGATAAAACTCGTCCCAAGGGGCCTGAGGTAGGTTAGTAATGAGAAGGGTGTGCGAAGACTTTCCCGTGGGCGAAACAGTCGATCCGGTCAAACCCAGTCCAAATACAAGGATCCGGATAGACGAAGTTGATTTCCAGTCAAGGACGAGGACCGGATACGAGTGGAAAAGATGATGAGATTTTGGACGAGGTGGGGGAAAGAACTTAGAAGCGTAAAATCAAGCTGGAAAAAGGTGTCACATTCCCACAAAGGGTACAGATTTTATAGTCCGGGCAACACCCAAGACTTAGTACATATAAGATAACTACGAGAGGCGCAATCAAAGGCTGTGAAGAAAATAATCTTTGCTGTCATGGGTAACAATGTCGCATAGAAAGAAACAAGAAACCATGCGCAAAGGTACGAATTGCCCTGTAGTCACGTATGACGACCCTTCAATGGAACGAAGTAAAAATGGTCTGGAACGATCCGGACGGAAGTAAGTGCCACCGGTGATCAGGTGTACAAATAAAGAAACAGGATAAAGTCAGAATAACATACAAAATAAAACAAGCTGGATATATCATGTTAGTCATCGACCGGCTGTGCCCGGGTTGGGATGGACAATTGGAAGGAACGAAACAGAAAGCGGAAATGTACTTGTAAAGGTCGGGTCCACTCGGATCGACACGAGGTAGGACAGGAATGTTGCTGGACACCTTGGACAACCTAGAGGGTGCTGGAAAAGGGAAAAAAATCTGTATACAGATGTAGAGAGCCTTCAGCTCCTACAGCGCAGATCGTCAAACTATATCGTACCTGACATATCAGTCAGTGATGAAGAAGAATCAGATAAGGATGATGAGAAATTATTTGTACTTTATCTGTTGATGGATGAGGACGATGAAGACGATGTCAACGAAATCTTGCAGAACTACAGCATTGTGTGATCTCAGTGCAAAGCTAAGACTGCCTGAAAGGAAATCATGGACGGTATATATGTACCTCCCAAGAAACTGGAAAGCAAACAGCGCTGAAACAAAGTGGTGATTAAAGACTCACCAAATACTCACAACAGTGATGCTAATGAAGTGCCACATCCATGGTTGACTTGCTGAAATGAAAGGATTGAACAATCTGAAAAGAAAGATCAGAATCAGCGCAAATGGTGAAAAAATAAAGAGAACAACTTACCAGATGCTCGGAATGATCTGAAAGGATCCCTAAGAGTTGGTAAATGGGCAAAGTTGAACGAGCGACAGGATGATACCCATATCACTCCCACACCATCCAAAGGCCAGGAGGTAAAGAGAGTTGTTAGTGACAAGTGATCAATAATGATTGACTTACCTCATCAAGGAACGACGCCCTCAACAGGAGTATCAAAGGATGCTCAACATTTGTGCATTGATGTGCATGACAATGAAGATGTAGAGATGATAGACATCTCTGAGAGGAAGTGAGGAGGAAATGATGAAAAAGGAAGGAGAAGCATGGAGTTTCCTAAAAGAGCTGATGGAAATAAACCCCGTGCAAATGTATATCCTTCTAAGAAATATTTCAAAAACATGGCAGTATGGCGCATGGAGTTATCTGCTGCCACAAATCCTCATGACATGCTGACTAAGATACTCAGCACTAAGGTAGAACTGACCATGGGAGAAATATTAGGTAACTCACAGGAATTGATACAAGTGTTAGCCAATCAGATCAGATTTTGACAGGTGACATCAGCTAATGCCGTTTTACATGCACATTATGTCAGAACGAGCCAGGATCATGGGCTGTTATTGACAGTTCCTGTCCACATAGCTAACAAAGTATATAGCACTGTAGTTGACTCTGATAGTGAAGTAAATATCATTACTAGAGAACTATGGGAGAAATTGCAAGTGTCAATGGACATTGACACTAGTCCAACACTTCGTGATGCTAATGGAGGTAATGGTGAATTAAAAGGATTAATTCCCGATCTAGCTATACAGATAGGAGGATCAACTATTCTTAGTAATTTTTGGGTATCTACAGATTGTCCCCTTGACATACTACTCGACCGCCCTTGGCAGCGGCAGAACTTTATCTCCATTGATGAGAGATTAGATAAAATATACCTAAGATTTAGCTACATTAATGACAAAGATAATCAGACTTTGGAAATTCTTGTACAGTTGTCAGCTGCCAAGAATGGAAATGTGCCACTCATAATAGGAGAGTGCAGCTCCACTTGATCTTATTTAGGGAAGATGGTGGAGCTGGAGATCTGAAATGAACCAAATATGGAAGCTTATCTAGAGCATGAGGTGTAAGAAGATCACAGCCCAACAATATAAAGAATATTTAATTGCAAGTCCCCAGAGGGAGAGAATTCCTGGGGCACAATGCCAAAAAAATTCTATCAGTTGGCAGACGCTTATTAGACTCTATTCCAACCTGAATCATCCCTCTTGAGTTATGGGCAGCCCCTGCCCAAGCTCGATAATGCTCAACTTGGGACGCTTGCCTCACGTGTGCATGCCCCGATTAATAATTGCCTAGCCGACGTCATCATTTTGAACTCAGTGCAGAATGCTACACTGTGACCTATGCTGTACAATGTAGACAGTAATTATCAATTAGTCTACATACTTCCCATGGAATTACCCAAAGTGGACATGGAACCCAATAAGTGTCAAGTAAGCCTACTCACTATGGTGCTGTAAGGAACTGAAGTTCCTTGTGGTCGTATCCTATCATTCCACCAACTTCCACATCGCTCCTAATCATATTCCAATGAATCCTAGTCCAACCCAATCCAATCCTAGTCCAACCCAATCCAATCCTAGTCCAACCCAATCCAATTTGATGCAACCTGACATTGTCTGTCTGTTTCCAGATCTCCACACATGCAAGATCTATCCGGATCTTTGTTTTTCATTCAGATTGATTTTTTTTGGTTTCATTGAGCTTTCGTATCATCTTGACATAGGCCTAGACCCTTTCATTGTATTTCACATGGTTTTTGTTCACTTGTGAAGGAACAATGTTCTTTTTCTTTTGCCTTGACGTACTTGGTTACTGATTGATATTTTCCTTATGAGTCTTGGGTGTTCCCTTGACTATAAAACCCCTGTCGTGCGATGGATAATACATCTTTTGTCCGTGTGCACTGATCACTCATTTTCTTGCTGCAAAGCTGTGTCTTTGCAAACCTCGTCACTTTTCCACTCATATCCGGTCCTCATTCTTGACCAGATCTCTCTTATCTCATCACCATCTTATCAAATCTGCTCCAGGCTTTTGGATTCTATTATGAATGTATATTTCTACTTCCCTTTATCTCTACTTTGCTTTCCAGATCATTTTCTCATCATTCTTTTGGATCGGATTCATCCGGGTTCGCCCCTATCTTTCTGGATTCCTTTCCAGATTGTGTAGTCAGGTCCTTTGCCCCCACCAACTTCTTTAGGGCCCCTGGGATGAACCTATTCATACCTTTTTTTCTTATTTTCTAGTATCTCTCTTGCTATTGCAGTACAGATGGGACTAGTGTTTTACAGCACTATCTGATGACACCCGGAAAATCACTTCCCCTGTTCCCTACGCAATGTTTATCTGATTGGGTAATTGTACCACTCCCTGCCTCCCTGGCTACCAAGTACAGCTCAACTACCTTCTTAAGCAGGAGAGCTATATGCTGCCTCCTCCCATCCTCACCCCTTCTCCCCAACACGATGATCTCCCTTCCTTTTTCTCTCCTCTTCATACCAGTGACCTGAGACGCGAGCTCAGTCAAGCTCGGGAGAAAAAGAAGATCACTAACAAAGATGTCAATGATCGCCCATGGAAGATACCAAATGAGAAAGTATTAGACCTTGTACTAATGAATATGCTGCCAACCACCTCCCCATCAATGGGGAGGTTTCTTCTCCTCACCCTGTTCAAGGAGGATGGGCACCTCATGCTGCAATTGGGGTATGTCATCATCCCAACTTCTTCCCCAACTTTTATTACAAATTATCCATCACCGAAGAAGATAATTGATTGGAGACTGAGAGGAAGATGCTTTTCAGCCAATCTAATCCTTTCATGGAGGTTATATTCAACTCTAATCAATTCCATACGAGGATGAGCCAAAGGTTTGAAGTTCTTCCCTTGGACATTTCAATGAAACTAACTCATTCAAGATGAACAGTAACTATGGCACCACTTATTTCCAGCTGACGTTTGAGTATAACCTGGACTACCACCCTTCCCTGCCCGAAGGGAAGATTGTGTTGCCATACATCGATGCAGCAATCTTGCATACAACAACCTTCTATCTATCATCAAGGAGGTATTTGAAGAAAGCCTGCGACTGGGATGGAGCACCAAGAAGCAAGCAGTTGATGGGTCATCTCCCTATAATATACTTCAGCCACACCCCATCCTATGAGCTCCACGTGCTCCACCTCCAAATCGATCACCACTGCCATCTCAAAGACATGCATAAGTTCTGCACAGATGCCTATAGTATTTTATATCCTATCCTAGCCATACTACTGTAACTCTTCTGCAGGCATACAACTGTCTGCAGGAGACCGATGCGGTCATCTTTATTGATGGCACTACCATTGCCCCTGCTGTAGTACACTGGAGCAAGTTTTTCCAGCAACAAGCATCCTCTGCCAATCCCCTTTTTACTCTCAAGGAGATCAGGTTCCTCTGATCAGCCAAGGAAATGCTCTGTTTTACAGGAGAGGTAGAGTTAGCTGATCTAATTGATCAGATCTTACAGATCCCTTTCCTGGACGAAGACCTCATCACCCAGCTCCTCCATGATTTCTATCTTGACGATCCCAACTCTCTTGCCGGCCACCGCACTACCGAAGCACAGTCGCTTTACCGCGATACTCACCATCTCCATGCCAAATAGGAAGATTATTATTGGCAACATGGCACTTCAGAAATCATCACGCCACCATCTGTTCCTCAGGAACTACTCAAGTATACCTTGATCCTCATCTAAAGTACTAGCTATTGATTCATTTTCATATTTCTTTATATCTATCATTCTTAATTTTTGGAAAAACCAGCATCTTTGATGCTTCCATATGACTTATCTTTTCTTCAAGATAATGAACTGAGACCTGAGTGCAGTCACACCCTAGGCTCGATCATTTTGACAGTTCTGTGACATATTTTGACAGTTCCATGATGTCCATTGACAGTCCTGTCCCTGAGGCTTGTAATAATTTTTTTGTTTCATTTTTCTCAACTATTCATCCTCTCCCGTGACTTCTAAGATTAGTCTTTCAGTTCGCTACCACCTATGCCTGGCAGATATTTGATGTACAATTAGTTATGATGTGCTGCACCACAGTTGCATGCAAGTATTTGTATACTAGTGTAGCCTGCAATCAAGTGTATTGTCAAGGGCAACGACTTGTGACTGATACTAAGGTACATTAAATACAATACAAAGTAGAGGCCGACACAGCCTGAGACAATATAAGGAACTGAAGTTCCTTGTGGTCATATCCTATCATTTGACCGACTTCCACATCACCCCTAATCATATTCCGACGAATCCTAGCCCAATCCGATTCAATCCTAGTCCAACCTGATCCAATCCTAGCCCAACCCAATCCAATCCGATGCAACCCGACATTATCTGTCCGTTTCCAGATCTCCGCACATGCAAGATCTATCCGGATCTTTGTTTTTCATTCAGATTGTTTTCTTTTGGTTTCATTGAGCTGTCATATCACTTCGACATAGGCCTAGACCCCTTTGTAGTGTTCCGCATGGTTTCTGTTTACCCGTGAAGGGACAATGTTCTTTTTCTTTTTCTTTGATGTACTTGGTTACCGATTGATATTTCCCTTATTAGGAAGAGTCTTGGGTGTTCCCTTGACTATAAAACCCCTGTAGTGCAATGGATAATACATCTTTCGCCTGTGTGCACTGATCACCCATTTCCTTGCTGCGAAGCCATGTCTTTGCAAACCTCATCACTTTTCCACTCATATCCGGTCCTCGTCCTTGACCGGATTTCTCTTATCTCATCACCATCTCATCAAATCCACTCCGGGTTTTTGGATTCCAACATCGAATGTATATTTCTACTTCCCTTTATCTCTACTTTGCTTTCCGGATCATTTTCTCATTATTCTTCCAGATCGGATTCATCCAGGTTTAGCCCCTATCTTTCCGGATTCCTTTCCGGATAGTGTAGTCAGGTCTTTCGCCCCCACCAATCTCTTTAGGGTCCCTGGGACGAACCTATTCATACCCTTCTTTCTTATTTTTCTAGTATCCCTCTTGCTATTGCAGCACAGACAGGATTAGTGTTTTACAACAAATTACAGAAGTCAGAAACTATATCTGCAAGATTAGGACCCTGTTCCCAATAGGAAAGACGAAACGCCATTCCCAAATCAAGAATGAACTTTGCAGTCTTGTCAAAACTGCAGATCAGCAGCCCCAAAATATGATAGACACACAGTAGACATGCTGATACTAATTTCACTTATCAAGTTATACCCTACCAGACTGTGCTTGCCTAGGGAATATGCTGAATACTTTAAGATCTGACCAGAAAGTTTATAAACCTGGCTTTACACTCAGCAACTATGGGATGGACTTTCCCCTTTCCCTCCACCATCGCTTGAGGCATATAGGACCAGGTATGTCCCATCCCCTCTATAACCCACCGAATTACTAGAGACCTATTCCCCCTTCTAGTCTCATACTCAGAGGTTAACTAGGACTTACGCCACCACCACCCTGAAAGGAATAGTCAAACATACATCGAGGTATGTCCCTTGTAGGCATGGCCAATATGATTAACCCATCATATTTGTCAGTGCCAGAGCACCTGATCTGATGGTGTACATAGAGTCCATCCCTGCCTACTATAGCTATGAAGAAAACCCCTCTATATTGTTACCATATTCCTACATACCCCCTTGTGTATTCCCCTTATGACAACATGGAAAGTGTGAGCACAACCCTACCTGAATAAGTAGAGAAGTCAAATGGTCGACTGGCCAACAAGTATAACCCAACTATAAAGTATTTCCCTTCCTTGTGGAAACCAGCTTCATACACACAGAAAGATATACAAGGATATAAACCGAGTCTTTAAGTAGACTACAGTATACAAATACATGATAACCTTGCCATCCAGTTATACGAGATAATGAGTGCAACCTCACAAAACTACAAAAGAGAAATACATAGTTGTTGTACACTGGGAATAGCACAAAGCTACCACTACAAGTAAGGTTATTACAACTGTGAATAGAAGAATTCCATACTACGATAAAAACGGGAGTACTAGAAGTGTAGAATATAGCTATTTGGCCTAGGCAGATCCAGTGTGATCCTAAGACCATATATAATAAGCATAGCTACAGACTACCATTGGAACTAGACTCTTATGTGTGACATTTAAGGGACAGATCTCACACCGTACTAGGACAACACGCCTAAGAAAGGTGAACTAGCTATTAGTAACTGCCTGCCTACAAAGCAGCAGTATCACTAATAGTATCTGCCTGCCTCACAAAGCAGCAGAACCATTAGCAGACATACAGATCAACACGATGACTATGATGACTACCAAGGCAATATACAAAGAACATAGTAAGGATCGGAACTTGCCCAAGAATCTAGACGCAGAGTCTATAGGATTACTTACCCGATCAACATCACACTCATGTGTATGAACCTACAGAGCATATAAGCAGGTTGATCAATATATCAAGCCAATCTCTACCCCAATTCCCCAGGAGTTTAAGGTCACCAGAACACTCCCATATGATCCAATAATGACATTGGAACCCCTGAATGTACATTTTGGCCTATAGAGGCCCACTCAAAAGTTTACCCAGGAGCAAATAGACAAGATATTGAAGGATATGGAGTCCTATCAATTCTTGTGGCCTGAAGAACAAGATTTGTTTATCTATATGCTGATCAAGAATGAAGCAGCTATAGCCTTTGAAGACAAGGATAGGGGAACTTTTAAGGAAGAGTACTTTAGCCCCTACAAGATACCTCACATACCACATAAGCCATGGTAGGAGAAAGACATATGATTTGCCCCTGCACTATGACAATGAATAATGAATCTGCTGCAACTTAAGATAAGAGCAGGAGTCTATAAATACTGCCAATCCCCTTACAGATCACAATGGTTCTGTACGTGGAATGAAGAGAAGTAGAAACTAAGAATAGTGCATGACCAGCAGCCACTAAATGCAGTTAGTATCAAGGAATCATCAATTTCCCCTCATCTGGATCAATTCATAGACCAGCTTTATAGTCCTAGATCTATATTGGAGCTTTGATGTAAGAAAGATGGATAAAGCTAGTTGAGACATGACAGCCTTCCAAACCCCACTTGAACTACTTTGAATAACCTCATTGCTTATTGGATACACCAATTCACCCTCTGAATTTCAATAATGTATGGTGTTTATATTCCAAGATGTGATTATCAAGCAAGTGATGAATGTATTCATTGATGATGCACCAATACGAGGACCACTTACTACCTATCCTGATGAGGATGGGAACCCTACAGTTCTACCAGAAAGACCAAGTATACAACAATATATCTGGAAACATGCAGAAAATTTGAATCAAATTTTACATCGTTTGGCAGAAGCTGGAGGAACCTTCAATGGAAAGAAGCTTCAAATCTGTTAACCCCAAGTAGTAATACTTGGCCAGAATGTAGGAATCAATGGAAGAGAACCTGATGTACAATGAGTAAAGACCATAAAGAAATGGCCTACTCCTTAAAGAGCTACAGAAGCCAGGAAATTTATGGGCCTATGTGGAACAGTCCACATATGGATTCCTAATTATTTACAGATAGCCAGAAGCATAACAGCTATTTGGAAGAAGGATGTATCCTTTGTCTGGACAGAAGAATATCAAGAAGTTTTTGAGACTTTAAAGGAATTGATTACAACAGCACCTGCACTTTTACCTATAGATTATACATGTGGACGACCCATAGTGTTGTCAGTAGATTCTAGCTATATGGTGGTAGGAATGATTCTGTCACAAATAGATGAGCATGGTAGACGCCGCCCCTCTAGGTATGGATCACTTCCCTTTTCCTTAGTGGAAGCTACCTACTCCCAACTTAAGCTGGAACTATTTGGCCTATTCCGAGCCTTATGACACTTCTGCCTATATGTAATTGGAGCCAAGCACCTCATAGTAGAGGTGGATGCCAAGTATATCAAGGAAATATTAAATGAGCCTGAACCGCAACCAAATGCAGTGATCAACAGGTGAATTCAAGGAATCCTTATGTTTGATTTTACCCTTGTATACATACCTGCGACTCAGTTCAAAGCACCAGATGCATTATCCTGAAGACAACTAGAAGATCAAGCCAAGGTAGAATCATACAATGATAGTTGGCTTGATGAAATTGCCTTGTTCTATGTACATTATGGATCCAAATTGCATAAGAACAATGGTATAAAAGTAGGCACCTCTAGGAACATGGTAGCATATGTGATGTCTGCCCAAGAGGATCAAGATACTACCCTTAAGCAGATATACGAGTATCTGACAAATCTTGAACCTATATCAGTTACTAATAAATTCCTATAAAAGGTTATCAAGTACTTCATAAAGGCAGGACGTGTATTTAAGTGAACCAAATCTGAACATCCCCTTTTAGTGATATTTGATCATAGTAAGTGGGAACAGATCTTGAGCCAAGCCCATGAGTCACTAGGTCACCATGGTGAGAAAGCCACCTGGGAAAACCTCAGACACCACTTCTATTAACCTCAAATGTATGACATCATGTGAAGTCTTGTCATGAGTGCCAGGTTAGAAATACTACTAAAGTCCATATTCCTATTATTACCCCACCACCAGCCACTGTATTTACTAAGGTTCATATAGATATCATGTACATGCCTGTCACAAAAGGGTATCTGTTAGAAACGTAACACTGGTATCAACCCCAGAACACTAGAGGTGATTAGGGAATGGGACTTGGCTTCACCATATGTGGTGGCGAAGAAGGTTCAATCGGTGCTCACTCCCATGGATGAGGAGTTCCAAGTCACACGATCATTACTGGACGATCCGCTCGCCGGGATGATACCATTACCTACGCATCCACCGGACTTTATTCCTGGAACCCGTTTTACGCAGGAAAGAGCTGATGCCCTCGATCTAGATCCCACAAATTGGCTTTGGCCAGAAGAACTTAAGCTCATGTGCTGGATTGTGCGTGAGCAGGAGATGGCTTTTGCCTGGACGCCGCTCAAGCGGGGTCGAATGGACCCGAGATACTTCCCACCTGTAAAGATTCCAACGGTACCCCACACTCCCTGGGTACTATGCAACATTCCCATTCCCCCCGCTATGTGGATGGAGATGGTAAAGATCATCAAGGACTGGATCGCATCCGGGGTCTATGAACCGTCCACATCTGCCTACCGATCCCGATGATTCTGCGTCCTCAAGGGGGATGGTAAATCCCTTCGCCTCATCCATGACCTACAGCCCCTCAATGCTGTCACCATCTGCGACTCCTCCACCCCTCTGTTTGTCAAGCACTTCATGGAATCGTTTGCCAGATACGCGGTATACGGAATGATGGATCTTTTTGCCAGATACGATCAGCGACCCCTCCATCAAGATTCCTGGGATTTAACGACTTTCAGCAGTCCAATGGGTCCCCACCGTCTCACCACCGTCCCGATGGGATACACAAATGCCGTGCAGATTTATCAGGCCGACATCTTGTTCATCCTCCAAGACGAGATTCCGCAGTTCACCTACCCATTCATCGACGACCTCCCGGTCAAAGGGGTCGTGAGTCACTACCAGGATCCGGATGGTACTTACAAGACCATCCCGGAAAACCCAGGGATTCGACGCCCTCCTTCGTCACTGCCGCCACCCGCTTCTTCCTCCTGAACGGATCTTCATACTGTCAGGAGCCACACGAACGTCATCAGCTCGCCGTTCTGGTTGGGCGTCGGTATGGACTCATCCAACAGGCCCATGATGACCTCAGTCACAAGGGTGTGTTCTCCGTCCGCACTTGCCTTCTGCTGCTCTTTTGGTGGCCCATGTTGGTCGACGATGTCAAGTGGTACACCAAAACTTGCCACAAGTGTCAGATGCGGCAGATGAAGAAGCTGCACGATCTGCCTACCATGCCGGTTGTAGGAGGTTTGTTCCACAAGGCACACATTGATACTATGGTAATGCCACGATCTGGTGGTTATCACTTCATTGTCCAAGCCCAGTGTGCCCTTACGGCTTATCCAGAGTGGCGGATGTTGCGATCCGAGAATGCATCCGCGCTCGTGTCTTTCATTTTTGAGGATATTCTCTGCCGATGGGGAGCTGTCGCCAAGCTCGTTACTGACAATGGCCCCGCATTTATACAGGCTCTTGACATTCTTGCCAACCGGTACGGCATCCGTCACATCCGGATCTCTCCCTACAACAACTCCCAGGCGAACGGCGTGGTTGAATGGCATCACTTCGATGTCCGGGACACCATTGTCAAAAGTACCCTGGGGGGAGAGGCTCGCTGGTCATCCGCAGCTCACTCTGTTTTCTGGGCAGAACAGGTAACTATCCTTAAGTCTACTGGACTTTTGCCATACTTCATGGTGCATGATGTCAAGCCTCTATTCCTGTTCGACCTAGCAGAGGCAACCTTTCTCGTTTCCGCTCCAACCACTGACCATACTTCCAGATCTGACCTGATCTCTTGGCATGCCCACCAACTCCAAAAGCAGGTAAAAGATATAGATACCATCCGGGAAAGAGTACTCCTGTCGCGGTTTGCATCCATCAAACACTTCGAGGTGTAGTTCAAGAATCGGAGCCGGGATCACGACTTCCAGCTGGGAAGTCTCGTCATGGTCCGGAATACTCGGGTCGAGAAGGAGTTGAACCGGAAGACGAAGCCGAGGTACCTGGGCCCGATGGTGGTTCTTCAAAGGACTACCGGGGGTTCGTACCTGC
>JBBPRR010000673.1:0-18214 GCA_038093115.1 Hortiboletus flavorubellus | reverse complement strand
AAAGAAGACAACTGGAGCCCACTGCGAGGGGTTTCAGCACCAAGTTACAATACAACAAGTCCCTAAGGAAATACGCAACTTACCCTTAAATTCACAACAAGATACTACGAGTCATGGTAGGCACCGCAGGAACTACACCTACTTATGGAAAGCAGGACAACCGTGCTCTCCCGGATCAAAAGTTCGTCACGTGGGATACTAAAATAGGGTAGATGGCGTTGTAAGACCTCAGACACTCTGGTGTAAATTCCCTGTAGCGAAACTAGCAATATTATTTCGGTCTAGTGGCTCAAAAAAATGCGCGACAAGAAAACAAAAGGTGTAGAGAAAATATATCATAGATCAACAAAAGCATCGTCCTCGTCCTCAGAGTCCTCCTCATCAGAGAAAGCGGTTACGATGAGCGGTGGAATGTCCATCTCGTTGTCCTCAGGTTCTACACCAGCTTGCTCGCACTCAACATCTAGCTGATCCAATTCACGGTGATGCTCCTGCTCTAGAGCCTGTATCAGCAAACAAGGCAAAAGAATGAACAGGGAACTTAACATACGAAGACCATAGCCATTGCCTACACCGCCCATGTACCCACTGTTATCGTCGGGCAAGTCCCGCTGGTCTGACATTAGTGCAAGTTCTTCAGAAGCTGCCTCCTCGGAGCTGAAGGATGCGAGAATTTGAGGGACCTCTGCATACTGCCGAGCAGCCGAGATAATGTTGAGGTAGACACTCCATATGGAGCCACGTTCAAGAGCAGGACGCCCTAGACGATCGTAACAGCCCTCAATGAAGCTACTGAGGCGCTGAGGAACAAGGTCAAACACAGGATGTGCACCGTTGATGTAGAGCCCACGGACAGTGTCGATAACTGTCTGATTGACGGGGACCTGTTTTGAGTTATATGTTGGACACGAACAAATACAAAACAAGGGAATACATACTTTAAAGTCAAGGGCACCGTAACTGGTAGAATTTTTGAATATGAGTTCGGGCACGCCATGTGGAAGTATCTAAACCGACGCTATAAGCAGCAATCTAATATATGAAACGGAGATGTGCATACCTTGTTGCGATTGCGTCGCTTCAACGTATTGTTGACACGATATTGATAGCGGTCAAGTTCCGCCTGAAGCCAAGGGATGAACAGCCACCGAAACACCATACTGATAAAACATTAGCTTCATCACACTGATCTATGAGTCCGAAATCGCTGCTCTGGTACTTACAGCTGAAGTGTATTATCAGGGTTATACCAACCGCTGTCTACTCCTTGCTGCAGGATGGCCTCAAATCCGGGTGTGAATCGTCGACGAAATTGTGACCAGGCGATCTCCGGCATGACGTTTTTTTTCAGGCGCATCCAGCGGTGTTGGACAAAGCCTGTCAGGGACGGGTCGAGGATCTGACGGAGCATCGTTTGTCCGTTTGCAACACCGAAGTTTTCAGTTCCTGGATCACTCTGTGTGACAAGGGGAATGTCTAGGTGGATTGAGCGCCGTGACATCTAACAATAGAGTAATATGTACTTACGTCCGAGCTGTTGGGCAGTTTCGAGGTAATACGACAGTATTAGCTGGGGATTGCGGTTGGAATGCCACACTTTCATCCATAGAATGCGGCCGGAAAATGGCTCGATCCCTGTATGGAGAGCCAGACCAAAGCGGAGCCACTTGTCGTGTTGGTCAATGGCCCAGATGTCGTTGACGCTGGCAGCCCAAAAGCGACGACGACGAAGCCGATTGGCCTTGCGCTGACCCACGAGTTCAGGTTCATAGGCATGGAAATAATCCTGAACGACTGTCCTGAAACGATTGATCAGTTACACTTAGTAAGGTAGAATCAAACATTTACCTCGAGACACTCATGCCGTGTTCATGGAATAGTAGGCTTACCATTTCACGAGCTCCAGCATGGGGATATATAGCTCGTAGTTCCATCATGGTGGCACGGATAGACTCTTTCGTATGGCACTGCTGGCGTGTCCGTTGTAGGCCGAGTTGCTTGCGAATCTCAGTGAATTTTGTAAGGCTGTTGGAGAAACATCTACATCAGCTGGGTCCAAGTCAAGTCCAGAGTGAAGCACGTTACCCAATGCCATAGTGGTCTGTATCTATACTCTTACGGAGCTCTGCAACGATCTGTCGGTCGGTGAGCCGAGCAGCCCATAACTGCCTGATAAGTGGTTCAATCTGCGAAAGAGGAGCTGAAAATGTCTAAAGCCCAGTGTCCATCACGGTTCAGATAAGTTGACGACGTACGAGTGGGTTTCCACTGATTAGGCATCCTGGCAATTGGAACGAGAGAGAGCGACGACGCTCTGACACCGTCAGATGTACTTGGAGATATAAGGTGCTTAAAGTTACCGGAAGTCGGGAGTGGACTTACCTTTCTAGCCAGTGTTCTAACTTCTGTGGGTGAAGTTCATTGCTGCGGCACGAGTGTATGGTGGCTTGGCATCGTTATTCCACTGGTCAAACGTATCCGAGTCGATGGATCAACGCTAACGGGAGTTCGGTTAGTCCCATTTGTGTGTTCTCGGAGCAAACTTTAATCCAAGCGGCTGATTCGAACCTGTGGTTACACCGCGTGCCTGCCGCATGCGGTGCAACCACAGGCACTCAGCAACCACAGGCATTCATGCCGCTTTTATGACAAGAATAAAGCTTGAACAGTAAGTGATCCACCTGAACAAGAACCCTACTTATCAGAAGATGCTGCTAGCAGGCAACATCATGCATGGTGAGCATCCCACTGAGATGCCACTGGCACACCGGCAGTATGTTCATGCAGCGTGGGCCTGAGTAAATCCGCTCCATTTTCCTTCCTCGCTTGGCCTCCCGCTCTTGATTCTCTTCCTTCCTGGGAAGTGCCCAACTTTGGGCGGTCTTCTAGCTCGGTAAGTGGAATCTCTGCGTCTGCCAAGCTTTGGACTGGGGGCATCATTTTCTAAAGGTTCACTCTATCTACCCCTTTGCCGGAGTCCGAACTGGATTGTGTGTTTCGTCAAGGTAAGTTTCATGCCTATGTCAACTGGTCCACGCCGACTCCCGGTTGATGTTCAGTCGCAATCAAGTGTTCCACCCAATGGAGACTCCGAAGTACCTCACAGTCCTGGGCACGTCTCTTGCGTCCATCGGCAACCTTTTTACTGCAGGTCGTTGGTCGTCTTTTGAGTCAGGCAAGGTATATAAGAACGCCGAGCCCACAATTCCCGTCACTGACACATCCTTGAAGTTCATTTTCTTTGCGCCCAAATGTCGGGCGCACGTTTTGACCCTCTTCTTGTCTCTGAATTTTCCAGAGACCCTGTTGCTGAGCGAGACAGCATTTGTCAGCGAACCTCCTGTCAGGCTATCGTACCCAAAGGTCAGCCATATATTTATGTCGGCAGGAAAAATGGCAAGCCTGGCCGCTACTTCTGTGCTCCATGCTACTGGCGCTGTCAAGCTCAACCGGATACAGTTACGATATCTCGAGGTAAGATTTCTTGGATTCGTAAAACTACTTTTGTTGAACGTTTCCTGGATGCTCATGCCAGTGGTCCCGATGTTAATGCGATACAACGTTCTATAAGTGCTGCACACTCACGAAGTATATATATTTTCTTTCTCGTTCGTATACGCTACCTGCTAATAACCGTTTCACAGAGTCTATCAATCCACCCGCGGTTGTTCCCATCAGTCAAGGGCTAGTAAATCCCTCTCGTTACATGCCGCCACCACCTCCTCCATTGGGACGCCGTCCTGACATCAGGGTTCCGTCGGCCGCATGGGAGTTACCCGTCAACCAGTCAGTTGCTCTGCGGAACTCTCGCGCAGAGGGATCACAGCCCACGCCCGGCTACAACCCAAGCCACAAGGTATATGCCACAGAGCAGAACTTTTGGGCCAACCGTGCGTACGGAAGCCTGCCGGTGGAAACAATTACGTTGTCGATAACCGCCTTATATGAGTCTGGGAAGCGGGGTCGCCAACGTGGCACTCCATTTGGTGTAAGTAAAGATTTCACTTGCAAGTTGGCGTTCTGACCATATATTGTAGAACATTTGCGAAGGTGTCAAAGATATTGATGCCCGTCTCACCGCTCCAAAGCTCAGAGTCATAGCCCTCTTCACCCTTGTTCCGTGTATACAAGCCTTCTGCCCTCAGTTTCCTTGGCGAACCGACGAGTTCATCGTGCGCGATGAAGCCTGGGTTGACCTTGCGAAGTATTCCGATCCGTACCGCCCTTACTTTTACAACGACTGCTTCCCACCTAAAAAAGGATCAAAAGGTGGGAACTTCAAGACTAAGACGTACACTCTCAACGTCATTATTCCACAGCCACAATGGTTGGAATATGAGGCGTTCAAGGAGGAATTGGAGAGCAACGAGGCACACAAGTCTGCCGCGTTGCACATGCGCTCGCCTTCTCCTGGACCTTCTAATCGTCATCGCTCACTTAGTCCTCGACGTTTCCACACTGTTTCATCTACGCCAGGACCATCTAATCACCCCCAAGGATCCATTAACCAGGTTTCGCAAGGCTCTCCTGAGCCTTCCCGTTGCCCTTCGCCTCTACCAACCTCTACCACATTCAACCGACTCTTTTTGCCTGAGCGAAGTGACCCTCCACTTCGTCCTCCACTTCATAATGACGTTGGCAAAGTAAGAATTAACATTTACACTCAGTACACAATGCTTATCATGATACAGGCAGTACCTATTAACATCATGTCATCTAAGCGTATCCGTCAGCACTCTGCAAGTGTTTCGAGTGTCACAACAAAATCGCCGCCTACGAAGCGACCGGCACCTCCCCTTGGTGTTTCTTCGCCCAACCAGAAGGATATCAAAGAAGCTTTGAAGTCCGGGGGGGCGGCATCGCTCAACGTCGAACCAAGTAAGTTATTCTCTTGGACCGTCATTGTAAATTAGCTAATAGCCATCGAGTCTTGAAGAAGACAACTCAGTTTGTTGATTTTCATCCAATCCCTACTTTGCCGTTTGCTCAGATCCTGGAACCCGAGCATCGTTCATTCGACATCGACACATCGGACCTGTACCCTGGCCAAATCAGAGTCGACCCAAACCCCAAGTCACTCATCGGAGTTGGTGGGTTCAAAACTACACAACCCGCACAACTTATCCTTTGGTCTCCTCTGGACTTTGGCCTCGGTTCGCGATCCGGTGGGCGGAGTGTAGCGGCGAAGCGTCCATACAATCGACGGGAGAATCCGGAAGGCAAACCACCATTTCCCCGCTTTCCAATCTCTGACGAACTCGACAAGCTTTTCTGTGAGGCGAACGTGCTGTACTGGTCAAAGGCCCTGCTGAACATGACCTACACCTTCATTGACCGTGCCCTTGCCGCGAGCGACAGATCCCCTACGTTCGACATCCCCCGCTTACGCTTCGTTGAGGCCGGTCTCGCTCTTGGCTATGCCAATACCTCAGGCGGGGGTGGGCCCCGATCAGTGAGCCGCAAGGCAGGCTCTATCTCTGTAGCTTACCTCGTAGAAGAGCTGATCCCCGATGCCAAATCGTTCGTCAAGTTCATCCATAATGGGACATGCCTCCCGCTCATTGAACCTGATGAGCCCGAGTACAATGTCGCCGAGTTCTTAGCGTTTACGCAACATGTACAGTACGTCAAGACAGGTGGGTTGGCGTACATCTCAGATTATCAAGGTAACACGAATACAATATTACTCGTATACTATGATCACCAACACAACCATCACTAGGCAGTACTTCCCTCTTGACAGATCCACAAATCCTTACTCATCCGTGAGTCCTGACTGCGTGCTCTCCATGACTGACTAACCTAGTGGTCGCGTTGTAGTTCCGTTGGCGAGGGTGCCAACATTTTTTCTGAAGGGAATCTGGAGAAGGGGGTACAGGAGTTCGAGAACGAGCACGTTTGCAACAAGTATTGCAAGTGGCCTGGGTTCAACTTGGCCACCTTCCAAAGTGGTGTAAAGAGGACGACCGTGGATGATGCGCCTGTCATGCCCACCTTCTAAGTCTAGATAGTACAGTTGTACTTCTCTCTGGCGTCGTCTCATTCTTGCGTATGTAATATATCAAGCTTGGCGTTTCCGAAATTTACACCAAAGTGTCCGAGGTCTTACAACGCCATCTACCCTATTTTAGTATCCCACGTGACGAACTTTTGATCCGAGAGAGCACGGTTGTCCTGCTTTCCATACGATAGATTAAATTTGGACCGAAAGCGGTTGACCAGCCTCTCGGGTGGATGTGGGGTAATTTCTGGCCCGGACTAGTTCTCCCCTCGAAGGGAATTCTCCACAATAGGAAGTGGATTTGCAAGTCACTCTCCACAGTGCACAAACTCACGGAGGCATTCGGTTAAGGTCAGGCTGCCAGGTAAAAGGGACGCCAAAATCTGAGTGGGTGGATCCGTGAAAAGTCCACCTCTGCTGTGGTATGGGCTACATGAGATATACAAAATGGGCTCGAAACCTCCATCGAGTGGTGCGCTATAAGCGAAACCAGACTTCCTGGGTCGTGGGTCATCTGTGTGCTCGTATGGTCACCGAGGTTGGTCGGACTGGCGGCTATCCGTCTTCCACTGTTTAAAACGATCATGTAGCATCAATCGCCAAAGGCTGCATGGCCCACAACACACTAATGATGGCCCCAAAGCCGGCCAATGTTCTGCTCGGTCGTCACACCGAGTACGTGCAGAACTCGAGGGAAAGTCTATGGGTTTGCAGATACAAAGAAGATTGCCCCCTGACGCCACGTGATCTTGCGCCCCAAGTCTTGCAAGAGGATGTAATAACGATAATCTAGACATGTTAACCGATATACAATGGATGCTAACGAGCAAGCAAGTGCGGTCGTGCGTCCCAAAACTCGTCGCCAATTATATCACAATGCAAAACTTCGATCGTCATCTTCGGCTTCTCGTGTTGACCTGCCTTTGGCGGAATTTGGGTAATCTCGCTTGGTTGTATTGTGATGGGTTCGGGTAGGTCGTTTGTGTCTTGAGAGGCCTCGGGTTCGCTGACCTGGCATCCATCATTACAAGCTGAGGGGGCACGGCTCACATGACCTCACCTTCTCACGAACAACTACACTTCCTTTCCTGAACCGTGCCGAAATATCATTATAGTTGATCTTGAATCGCTGAAACAACATCTCATGCTTTTGTGCAGACACGGTGCCCTAAAATCAAGTCAGTCGGCTCTCTGTCAGAGCACACGGTAGACACCACCCTCAGAGTGGCATGCGCCTCGGTGGTCGTCTGACCGCCCTGTTGAACGAGAGCCCAAAATACGGTGTTGTAGAGATTATTTATGTGTGCTGTGATGCTGACACGCAGCTCTGCTCAGCACCGACAAGAACGGAAATAACGGGCGAATGGGGGACATACTATCGGCCTGTCTCCATGCAAAGTAATCACGGATCGCACGCTCGTCGGGATACAAGACGATCCGGCCATCAAAAGAGGGAGGATACCGTAACGGGTTATCCGGAAAATACTGGGGCCAGTGGAACACATAACACGACGTGAAATAGGATGTGAGAGTGGATAATATCTTTGCGTGGCGGCGGTTATACAGATTGGTAGACTTTCGGAGGAGAAAGCTGGTTGGGCGATCAGATGGGTTTGGAGGATGGACGATGTGCTTGCCTGAACTCGTCGGATTCACCAAATGCGAGAACGATGTCTTTGAATTCGGACATGAGATCTTTGGCTGCGTGGTCCATGAGTTGCAGAGCACGCTCGTCGTTTGGTTTAGCGAACGTATGCTCCTCCGAGAAGCTGTATCGCGCGATGAGCTGGCGCGATTCAAATCGCCTGATCACGCACCGATGAAACGAGTGCCCGTCTATACGGCAGACCAGAAAACAGCCTTGCAGGAGGGGGTCTGGGAGTTCAAACTTGCGGACGTAGGCATACTTTGAATTGGCCATCGAGGAAGAGACTGACCGAATAAGGCAACTGTGGCCACGGCAACTCTTCACATAGATCACGGCGAGTCGTGACCTGACTCGACTCGTTACAGCTCCACCTCGCACACCGACCTCGCCTGAGCCCCAAATGAGCAGCCCAGCAGCCATATCCACCCCGAACTCGCCCTACTCCTCCTTCTTCAGACGCCGCACTATCGGTCGTGCTGCCTCGCCTCCTACCTGGGCCTGCTACGAGCAGATCCCCTACGACGACGAGGACGACGAGGACGACGAAGACTACTCCGATAGCGGCTCTGAAGACGACTCCTGCTCCGAGGATGGAGAGGACTACCACACCCATGACCACACCCTCGACCACCCCGTCGGCGCAGTCACTGCGTCTGACTCGCAAGACGACACTCACGTCCAGAGCATGGAGATCGATGAAGCCGATCGCCACGCCCACGCCCCATCTCCCGCATCCAACGACGAGAAGAACCCCGCTCAGTTCAAAAAGGACATCAAAGGAAAGCAGCGTGCGGTTGATCCGGAGCCGGAGGTACCCAAGAGGCGCCATCGCAAGCGTGACCGTCGTCCAACGCACACACTCCGCCCCATCCTGACCATCCAGAAGAGTCAGGGATTTGTATGGAATCAGGTTCGTCTTGACTTGACTTGCCTTTTCCTGAAAAGTATCAGCGCTAAACGGAGTGCTCCTTTTAAACAGGATCTCTTCGTCCCTCCTTATATCAAGGATCGATGTCAGTCCATTTCTTCCGTGTCATGATTGGCTGATTTGGACTGATATCTCATGGTATTTTTCCACACAGACGTTGCCTCCACTTCTCCTCCTGGCTCTAGAGGCTTCATCTCCAACTCTTGGTCCTCCACCACGTCCTCCATGACAGACTATGAGGTCGAGGTAGTAGAAATCCGAATACGGGATGATGAACTTTACGACATCATCCCCTAAATCCCCCCCTCCACCCACCAAACGTTCCACGTTCCCCCCACAATATGAAACCCCCTAATGATCCAAATACAGACCCCGTTTGGAATACATACATACAGATTCTGGTCGTGTCATATATTTTCTTCTACGTCGTTGAACTCGCGCTTTCTGCTTGCCTCTTTCCTCGCTACTCTCTCCAGCCCCTCTGGTCACACACATATATATACAAATTCGGGAACTCGAGCTACGACACATTCGTATTCAGTACTTGTCCTACAAAGACCAGCTATTAGATAACAACGTGAACGTATATTGAAGAAAGTTTCCCCTAACCCTTCTAATGATACAAGCGGTTTCAATCCCCGGCGATGGTGGCCATGAGCGCGTCGTCCACTTCCTTCATCCTCGCCATCTCTTTGAGCTTTTCTTGTTCTTGTTCGCGTACGATATCGTTGTCCCTCGTCTGGCGATATGTCGGCTTCATATACGGCTTGTAGTCGAGGTGACGCTTGACGTAGAAGCACATGTATGCGTTCGAGCTGAGGCAGGCCCCCAAGTTGGAGGGCGTCACCCTACGTATCGAAAAAGTTGTAGGAACGCATCGTTTCGTCGTCAGTCATTCCGCCGCGCCTATAACCAGACACGCACCTGTCGTCGTCGAAACGATACCACTACGTACACTTCAGCGACGGGGCACACTGATCAAAGGGGGGGAAAGCCCACCTCATCCTGAAACCGCGCAAAATTGGTATAGTGTCCATTGTCCATCTGACCTTCGTGGTTGATCACCGCAAAGAGGTCGTACTCGTACATCGCATCCGGTCCCGGGTACCTATATGCGGTAACACGTTCGTCGTTCATCGTCAGTCATCACTGAAGAAAGAGAGCCGCAAAACGACGCTCGGAAGACGCTCACGTCGATCCGTCTCCGTCTTTGCTTGTGTGGTTCATGACGAGCGTCGTGTACGGTGCCATATTCAGCGATGCCGGAAACCGAACTGGCGTGTCGATCTTTTGCGGGACGGCCTTTGAAGTCGTCTTATGCTCGAAGCGCTGTCACACCCATACACGTTTATTCCCAAAAGACAGACTTCCATCAGACAAGGGAACACACCTTGAACTGAAAGCTGAGCACGGGCGGCAACTTGCGTATGCTCAGACGCTTGACCGCTTCGTGCGCCTTGGTGCACTTACTGCAACTGTACTCTTTCGCACCGAGCTTTTCGGGCTTGGTAAATCTACCAGACCGAATGCGATAAGCACAGCGTTTGAACACGCGATGTCGACCTGCGCACCTCCTCAAACACCCCGCCAACGTATTCTCCCCTGAACCAACCTCCCCACCCTTGCCTCTCAATTCTAAACTGATATCCAACATGGGATCAACCGTGCTCGTCATGTTCCCACACCTTTCACACGTCACATCGCTTTGCAATTGTCCCGCAAACGTCTGGTGAATGATACAGTTGCACGAGATATTCGTCGATCCGCGGCACGTCCCGTGAATTTGGTTGAGCGCGGTGATGAAGAACTCATGCGCGTCTTGTTGAGAGTAACCTGACATTTCTGCCGAGACTTTCCAAGTCGTGGCGAGAAACGACGTAGGTCCGAATGGCGCCTGGTTCGAAGAGTATACCTGGGAGCCAGATCAGAAGAACAAAAAAGGAAGGCGTTGGTTAGATCTCAGATCCTGTCTCGCAAGATTGGGTTTTTGGAATGACCGGGGGCAGAGTTGGATCGTTATAGAAAGATTACTTACTTCTGAAAATAGGCTGTCCATCTCGCAGCAGGTACAGTCCGCATGCTTGCACAGCCTGGTATTGTGCCTATCGCCGAGGAAATAATTTCGCAAGAGTGGATTGTGGATGAAACATTGGAGAATGACGTTAAGGAAACACGTCTGTCCGAGGTTGAGAAGACCGCGACGACCTCGAGTTGGGCTGAGCGGTCAACTGCACGGGGGGAGCAGGGAGATCTACCTTGGCAAGGGAGGACGGTCGCCTCATTAAGGATGGCAGATTCGCTCTCATTCGGCGTCCAAGGTTGATACGGTTCTCTTGCCCTTTTCGCCACTAAGTACAAAATGAGACCAGGAGGATCGTCAGAGAGACGTCGTCCCACCTTGGAATCGAGTCATTTGTTCCTCGATCAAAACGACGGTCGACAGGTGTGCCGCATCGATGGTGGCGTCATATATGAAATCGTCGCAATCTGCGCAAAAGACCGAGCCAGATCTGGTGTCAACGCCTGGATATCGAATGGGGCGAGATGGGGCGCCAGGCACGGGCCAGGTGCAATGTGAGGGTTGAAGGGAGATCGGAATCGGAGATGAGATGGACGCACAAAAAGAGTGACTTGTCTCGTGGAGGTGATTGGTGACGTGTCCACTTTGCCAGCAGCCTGCAAAAGAGCAAGACAGACAGGCGAATGGGCGCGACAAGGTTGCGTTACAGGTATCACAGGTGGGTGCGGAGACCTAGGTGAGCGACGCGCGTGGGCAGTGTTCTTGAGCTGGCCGTGGCCAAGGACCAAATAGAGCGGTAGAAGCAAAGACGCACCTTCCGCCGTTTTGCAGGGGGAGAGGTATCCTGTATCCTACGTGCATGCCATGCCACGACGCTCTTGTACTTGTTCAGCACACCGTCACCCGCGCGTGAGTCTGCAAGCAAGACAGCAAAGTGGGAACAACCCGCTGTCTCACCGGGTTCGGTGGGATCGGACGACGCAGGTAGGGAGATATCAAAAGTCGTGTCTGTGGCTAGGGTGGATTCGTCCCCAAACAAGGTTGGTTGGGTTGCATCGGAAGACGTCGACATGGCGCACTTGGACCAAGCCTTGAACGGTTACCAGATGGTGGAAATGAGCGTATCTCAGAACGTTCGAAACATGTGCTTGCTCGCGACTGCCGAGGGTGATGTGGCCGAGGATGGGTTGCCTTCTTTGGTGATCCACGGCGTCAACTTCAACGTGTAACATGGTCTCGGCTTTATTCTCATGGCTCGTACTGCAAAGCCAGTTCTGTATGAAAAGCCTTCAGCAGGGATCGAGTTTGAACTCGGAGGCATCCAAACCCCGTCCTATCGATGAACACTGCGTTTTTTGTCAGGCATACTCGAGCAATCGCGATGCTTTTGATATCGTGTGGGAGGTAAGTATTTCTAGACTACTTTTGTGGTTAGGTAGATTCAAACGTTTTCTAGGATACGGACTTTTTGGCTTTTCGTGACCGTCGACCTGCGTGCCTGCATCATATCCAGTTGATCCCAAAGGTTCATATCAGTGAGTCGGTGCTGGAAGTCCCCAATGTTTTTCTGATATTTTTCTGACAGCTAGTGTGAAGAAACTGACCAGACAAGATGCCGATATGGGTATGATCTCGCTCGTTCCCCTCCACACCCTTTATTCAAGCCACGTTCAAGTAAGACGTATGAAGAGTATAGGAAGCGATATCCTAGACAAACTTCAAGTACCCCCCACACACCGCAAGTGAGTAATTTCTTCATTTCTCCAACGTCCCACTCAGTCTCGTTCTTTCGATTCAAGGATGGGGTTCCACATACCCCCCTTCAACAGCGTGCAGCACCTACATTTACATGTGCAAGCCTTGCCCTATACCCCATTTACACGACGACTCGAGTACCCCATCGCGAGAGGTTTCGGAACGTTCGACAAGGGCTTGAGTTGGTTTTCCGAAGTGGGTCAGACCATTCGGATCCTGGACAAGGGTTCAACCGTCGGAATACTCCCCTGCTAAATGGACCGTCTTTCTTTCGAAGCACCAACCTAATAGTTCTCCTAGTATCTGATTGCTCCTCCGATGCCGCCCGCTATTATGAGCCTTTGACAGCAAGCGGGGTCGGAGCAGACATCAGGTCGCGACAGATGATCCTGGTCATCCTCATTGCGATTGCTCGGGCTGTCCTGGTGCGACGTGGCCGGTTTGATCTCTGTTGTAGTTCATTTATTTTGAACAAGCTCGGACCATCGTAGCTCCTTGGTGGCTTTTTTGCCAGCCACGATGCGTCACTTCCCTTTCTAGACGGGGATATGTGGCGCAGTGCGCTCGTCCAAAGGCTCCGAAATCGAAGGGAACCTTGTACTCTACAAATCCAGCACCCGGTCGGGGGATGTGAAATGGAGAGTCCTTGCACAACAAAGACTGGATAAAATCCATAGTCGTTATTGGAAAATGGTGGGAGTAGAGCCTGAGTACGAGCATCTACGACCTTTATACCTTCGAGCATGGACGATCTTCCTCATTCCCACAACATATATAATTCCGGAGGAGACTTTATCTTCATAGACTCTCAAGGAACTGGAGTGCATTCGTCGCGCCCCCAGCGAGCACTCTAGCCTGCTCTTTGCTGGTATACCACCACCCACTCCTCCATTAATTGGTCGTCGTCTGTTTCTCCCTCCGCGTCCGGTGAGTATTCGCGGCCCTGATAGTTGTCCAGGGTCTGGGAACGTTCTATTTCTTCCACTTGCTCCGCCCAAGTGCCAGAGGGTCTGGAGTAGCGGCGTCTTCGCCATCGACTCGGGGAGTCTCGAAAACGTCTTTCCTCTCTGCGACTTTCTTTCGTCCCTCACCTCTCCCCCTTTTCATCATCCTCTCTTTAACGCTACGTGCGATACGGCATCGGCAAGCGAGTTCACTGTCGGCGATGGCGTCGGCGAGATGAACATTACGGGAATGGATTGCATCAAGGGGTAGAACCCGAGGAGGATCATGAAGAAGGTTCGCGGCGAGAGCGCTGAGGGCATGAGATTGGCAAGGGTAAGCCAAAGTCTATGACATTCGTCAAATTGAGAGAAACTGAGCTGACGAATGCCGCCCAGGCTCAGCGTTGAAGGTGGAGACGATCAGAAATCATCCAATAGACGCGGGATTCATCCGATCTGCAAAGATTGTCGTTTTAATCTGCTTGCTGTATTCCAGACAAAGGTGGGGGTGCTAGCAGGGCATGATGAAGTTCGAACGCTCCGGTTCCCTCGGAATCTACGAAGGTAATGCCTTCGCCGGAGTTATAGATGTTGCGGGAATGGGTAAGGTCGTCCGTGCTCAAAGGTATAAAGGTTGTAGATACAGATATTGCAAGAATGGGTAAAGTCGTCTATGCTCGGGTTGCTGAACCTTGTGAAGTTGGGCTGTCGACGAACACTCTGCACGACCCATTAAATACTTGGGGGTCCTTGTCAAGAGGTTGTCTGGATCCACGTGGTAAGTTTTCTATCCCTGTAACTTCGATCAATTCCAGGTACTCACCCAGGGCCGACAGGTGTCGGACTTCCTGGTAAGGCAGCCATCATGATGTGACGTCTTCGGTTGCACTTGATCTCAAACAGGAAGTCAGTTCCACTCCCGTGATGGGATAGGACACATTGTACTGACCATTCTGGCTCGATCTCGCCAATGTCAGCCATCTGAGTTTCTAGCCGCCCTGGAAACAGGCGCCGGTCGTCGTTCGGGATGCGCACGCGTAGCAGGGATGAATGAAACACAGGGTGAATATCTCGTTGTTTCAACCGCACCCGAGTTGTTCCCGAAGTCCTTGACCAACTTGTACGAGCTTGCTCGGCTGCCCCTTCGGCAGCGAGATATTCTTTGTAGACACGTAGGTTGACTCAGTGCTTTCGGTTTGCGCTTTGAGCTTGCTTGACTCGAGTTCTCTAAAATTGTGTCGCAAGTTGACATCACAGTACGTTTCATTTGTTGGGCGGACACCCTAACGCTCGGGTACCGGTCGAGGCAGGCATCGTTCCATACGAACGTCCTCACCACGCAACCGGAGTTCAGGAAGAACGGTGCGTATCCCGTTGTCTCGGATCTAGAGATATTGATTACAAATTCGATGGCAGGTAACTTTGACCCAAAGTTGTATCGAGCTGATGCATGAACGGGGCAGCCGTCCGATTGTCCGAATCGCTTGTTCGGTCGCTCCATCCGATTGCGGATGGTACGCACCGGACATTCGTTACTCAACCGTACAAAGAGAAAATTGGATACCATTTGCCGTGCTTGTCAAATGTATACTCAGATCCGACGAATCGTGGCGAGAGGTATCCAAGGGTTTCTATTCCCTAGAGAACACTCCCGAACATTTCGTACATCCTGTACAAAAATTGCAATTACATTACATATGGGATTTCGAGTTGGACTTGAACAAAAGGAAAGACATCACCTTGTTTACAAGGTCACTGAGGGGGCATAATTGTGGCTGTGACACCCTTGCATACGACCGTGGAAGAAAAATGCTAAATATAGCAATCGTGCAAAGTGAATGTTGTAAACAAGGTGCCTACCGGCGAAGCTCGGCCCTAAACTCTAGTTCTAACCGTGATTCGTTTGATGTCACGGTATCAGATAGACGGTCGAGCTCGAGCGCCACTCAACCATACTATTTACCCGTGACTCACTGGCATTACAGAATGCCCAGGAGAAAAACCTGTGCTGAATCCCCGCGTGCGCGCGCAGCGACTGCAGACAACTGAATGGAAAGCGACGACGACGAGTTTTGCGGACCGTCCTCCAGCACACACATCCCCCGCAACCTCGCTTTCGATGTAGAAATGGACCTAGAAATAGGTCAGAGCCCAAAACACTTCGACCCGCTGGCCGATTCAGGTGTTGAAGATCCGCATCCACCTGCCGCCGATTCAACATGTTCATATGAGCTATCTCCGTGAACAGCTCGGTACCGACTCGGATGCCTCTGGAAAGGTAGCCACCATGCTTGATCATTACATGAATGGCCTCGGGCTTTGCGCCTGACGTTCAGGCCCGGGCGGTGTTCTTTGTTGAGGTATCGGCGCTGAAGGTTATTTGCATGACGAGGGCCCGGGATACTGTAGAGTCAGGGTGGTGGAGGACAACGAAGAAAAAATCCTTCCCTTCTCGACCACCGTGCCGGCACACGTGAATGCAAATCGTTCGAACACCGTTTCAAGTTGGCCGGCTCAGGCTCGGCGATGAGTGCTTGTACGAGAGCGGCCCGGCTGGTGCCACCTGGCAAAAAATGTCGCAACTTTTTTTGTGCCATGATAATGCTGCCATCAGAAAGCCGATGTAGTACCTTGGCAAAGAAGTTCTGACATACTGTTGTACGAGGCTGTACGAGGCTACCTTACTATTCCCCCGACTTCCATGACCCAGAGGATCCGTCGCAACCCTTGACAGAACAAATTAATTTCGCCGGGTTTGCTCGCTGTTGACCAGCGCGAGTGTAGGAACCCCACGAATGGGCGCAGGTCAGGAGGTACTATGATGACTTGCGCAGGCTGCCGGACATTCAAAGGCGACAGTATCTTTTCAGTGTCGAGCACCAATGGCATGACAAATGGCAGGCTCTTTCCATAGCCTGTGTCTGCATCGGGTTGCCATGGATGCGGGCGGTGGTACCTGCACCGCTCAAGACACTTTTCAAGGAGTTTTTGCCGGGTGGCCTCATAGTAGTTGTAATCCGCAGCACAGAAAGCAGATTCTCGAGATTTGTTGAACTTCGAGTAGGATTTTTCTTTTTGCTGTGCATGTGATTCTATCCGAGTGATAACAGTGGGCATTCAAGTAGGTTCTAAGTAGCAAGACGGGGACTTGGTGGACTTGGTGTATGAAGGTTAATCGTCTAAGCTACTCAAAAAAGGAAACTTCTGATGCGACAGTCTTCGAGTAGGAGTCACCGGACGTTTTTGGGAATCGGAAGATCCCGAATGCTCACTGAACCCCAAAACGGATGGTGTTGAGACTAAACAAATACAGGTGTAAACAACCATAGTACATCATATTGCAGTGTTCGTTTTCAATGTTTCATGATGTACCAGGCCAGGAAGGAACATGCTCTAAGAATTAAGGTTATATGATTGTACCGGTGGGAAACCAGCCGTGTGGCTTCATAGGTTGTGTTTGTTTACTGTGTTTTGTAGTACATGCAGTGCCAGGAAAGGAAAACAGACATGCTCTATATGGTATAGTATACCAGGTGCGACACGCGAAATCAGAAACAACTGGAACCACACCGTCGATGATCGATCACCCGCAACCCTCGTTCACACAACCAGGCATTCACCGTTAGCCGGAAATATGTTTTTTTTTTCTTCTTCTCGTGGGATCTGATCGGTCCTGGTCTTTATTTTTGGAACTGCTGACCTTGAAGTCGAAGCACTGGCCCTATATAAGTCTGGGTGATGTGGTTTACGATCTCCAGGTCAAAGCGATTCTGTGGTTGAGAACCGCCCAGACATGTCCCGCCCCATCATGCCATATTGCACTATTTGCATCCTCTTCAGGTTACACCGCTCTCAGCAGATCAACCCGGGACAACAACATCCCTTGCCTTCCGAGCTCGCAACAGAGCTAGAGAACTCGCGGAAATTTTCATTGAACTCGGTACGCACCCCGCATCTGCTAGTCCGCCCTTGATTAAGCTGTTCTGGTCGGGTAGCTCATGACGCTCCTTGGGTAAGTCCCTCCAGTACCTGTGCGTATCAGCGTGTTGCTGATAACTATTCTTACATAGCTTTCTTGCAATCTCGGGATCTAAATCTGTACTGCCAGTGATACCGGCCATTCTGGTTTACACAAACGGTCTTCATCTCACTGCCGACACTTGCTCCTTCCAAGTAAGTGCTCTTCCGCAACCCCCCCTTTCTTCGTGATCTTATGAATGTTCCCCTCAGAATTGTCCTGCTCTCTCTCGACTTCTTCACCATATACCCCTCCTGGGTAACTCCCTCGCAGCTGGCGTCGAGCTTGTCCATTATGTGCAACCCCCTACCCTTGCAGCCGTCGTTCTCTTGTTGAGCCTCTCACCACTCATCGCTGCTATCGTTTGTCATGGAAGGTGGTGTGTGGGACCGGCCATGGCGGAATTGCCGATCAGCGTGCGGGACCCACCGGCTACTAGGTCGAATTCTGCTGATATGACGGTCGTGTCTAACTCGACCAACAATGTGCCAGTCGAGGCAGGTAGACATGTTATATGTTGATCGTCAACAACATGAGCTCCAAAGAGTAACTTACTAGCACGTATTCAATCCAGGGAGTTTCAAGTTATGAGCGTCCCATATAGTTTAGAGATGCATGTGGTAAATGCCCTCATAGAATCGTTTGCCCTATGTCGTTTCCCCCGTCTGGCTTAGGCGTGAACCACAAACCGCTGCGATTGGATGTGGATGCAACTGGTTGTCCATGGAGTCAGCATCGTTGGTTGAGTCTTGTTCGCTGGGCTCGACTCGGAAAAACCACACGAAATACTTATCACCTTTATCAAATTTAATGCAGGGCGCAGATTCATGACATGCCCAAGGATGATGTTGGTGTACAGCTGCCCATTCCCATACGTCAGCCCACCACCAGGGTTTCCCC
>JBBPRR010000672.1:0-18231 GCA_038093115.1 Hortiboletus flavorubellus | reverse complement strand
CTTGTTCGAAGCCAGTGATGCCTATCGGTTGCACGTTTGCGATATGTAAGTGTTCGATGTCGTTTTTCTTTGTTGGGAAACTGAACTCGCTGATTAGTTGCGGTCTCACTGCGATTGCCAACTTGGTGAGTACTAATTATCCGAAAGGCTGCCTTCGTATTACTGATATCCTTGTCACAGAAAAAACAGACTTTTGAGGTATGGGTAATCAACGCCGAGAAATGTTGCGATGTGACTGAGATCTATGACAGTGCCGTGCCTGTAAAAACAAAACTGCGTGTTCTCAACTGTACATTCCATATGCAGCGAAGCTCCTGTTCCAGGTTTGAGGGTGTCTACAATGTTGTCTCTGCTTGCTCATCCAAGCCTCCTTTCAGGAACTTCAAAGCATGAACATTGCAGCTCGTCTCTATACGGTGTCAACGGGTCGTGTGAGGGATTCTGCATAGGATGTATCTCAGAGTTCGAAGGTCAAAGAACGATGGGAGTCCATGTATTTTACAGATCGTAATAAACAGGCCATGAAATGACTGGGTTTAATCATCTCTATCCTTGTGTTGTCTTCCTCCCATGAGGCCGGCCCGCTCATCCGTTGTCTCATTCTCTTCAACGGACTTGCGTTCCCCACGTCGCTTTTTAGTTGCACCCTCGGTTTCATCGTCGGTACCAGCGTCCTCATCGCCAATCTCAAAGACGACGTGGTCCTCAGCAAGCGCCTCAGGTTCCCTACGGTTATTGACAAGAGTAACTTCATCGTCCTCCCGGGCCCGGGTCCGAAGTTGAAGGGCTTCCGGATCATAGTCTTCAACATCTTCATCTTCCTGGGCGATCTCATCTGACATGGCGAGCGTGGATATCGGAACGCGAGTAAGTATAATGTTGTTCGAAAGGGGAAAATACTTATCTCCGGTTGTTCTCGGTCGGGCGCCAAAGGTAAGCGATCGACCAGAACGAAATGAAGTAGAGTATCGCAAGGTACCCGTCAAGGAGCCACCACCGTACGCGCCAAGATTTAGCAGCATAATCTATCAAGTGGTCGGTGTCCAAGGCAGATTTACCTATCATTCAACGAACTGACCTTCTGCTAACCGGTCGGAAAACGCCATAGACGAGACTACAAAAAAGGCGGCAATCACGAGAACCGTCGCAAGTAGAATGTAGTACAATCGCTTGAACATAGTCAACTTGTACCGTTGTTTGCGAATGATCAGTTGCGTCATTGTACCTAGTAATGAGGGTCAATGATTCTAGTATGCCACACGAGGGTGCGTCTTACCGTTGAGAGAATATAGGATCCACATGAGGAAGCCACTCAGTGTAAACGCCAAAGGTATGATGAACAACAGGAGGACCAACGCCGAGGTGGACTCCAGCTCAAGTTCGACGATGCCAACAGCGTATAATACTACAACAGCCGTAAGTATGAGAATCCAGGCGCTCCAAATGACGCACCTCCAAAGATGAAATGTGCTCCAGCCAAGAGTTGGCATTTCAACATCGTCTTGCCCAGAGATTCTCGGACAACGCTAAGACCAAGCGACACGACTAGTAGCATAAAAAACGACAATGCATTCCTGCCGGCATCGAGTATAGCAACTGTAAACAGAGTTCAGCACGAGCCGATCCTAGTGAGCGGGTACACCGACCAACAAAAAGGAACACAGTCGATGCCATGTTCTTGTCGTGCGCGTTGAGATACCTATAGTATACTGCCAGTTCTTAGGCAAACATCCCCTCCAAAGTAGATGTCGTAACCCACCCCAGTTTGCTACCATCTCTATGACAAGAAAACCGATCAGACCTGATAGATAATGCTGCAAGCATGTGATAAGTTGATCGAAAATCCTCTATTCAAGAGACTACGCACCTGGATAGGCAGGAGTTCCGTAAGGTGCTTGTAGCAAATATATGCCCAGGCCGAACCAAAGAGTGCATATGCAAAAAACATGAAGAGATAGAACTACGGGGTGTCTGCAGGTATGCTTGTGAGGGTAAGAAGGGGAACTTACGTCGACTTTTGGGTAATCAGACGCAGGAAGTTTACCGTCAAAGGTATTTCTAAAAAGAACGACACCGTTGTATGTTGGATGGAAAGGGACATCAGTTGGAGCTTGGCGGGCGACGGTTGGAGTCATCACTGTGACAGGTACAATAGCTGTAGGGAAAGGATGTGACACAACTGTCGTCGTATTTAAAAAGACTAACTTGCCTACGCAATAATATCCTGTCTGGCGAACCTGGTACTGTATAGATGATGTGTAAGCGAGTATCCCCGACGGACTTGGGTTTAGGGGATCATTATCACGCGGAGAAGCATGAACCACGACTGGTGCAACACCCCTTGGGAGCCAGGGTGACGTGTTATCTTCCGGGGGAGGGGTCGGATCTCCTTGAGAATCTTCCCAAAGGGAAGGAGGAATGATTTCCGCGATACCTGTTTGGTTGAGTACAACACTCGCGGTCCAGAAGCTGGTCTGTGCTACAAGAGTGTGATCGTTCGGGTCGTCGGTGCCAAAGATGAATTTTCCAATATTCTCGTAGGAACAAAGGCCAGATTTCACGGCGTCTGTTGTGCAAACATAGGTCTTCTGCTGATATGAGGTAGCCGTGAGTGGGCTGCGACACAGTAATGCCGGCGTCACTCACGGGTAGAGAATCGTCTGTCTCTGACGTGACTGCGCCTAGGTACTTGACGTCTTTCCACTCGTATATGACCATGGCTACTTGGCCATGAGACGAACCGGCATCGAATGTGACTGGTACGGAACTAAATGTTTGTGACTGTCATAGGGATATAGATATACTGCTGGTGCGCACCGTTGATGTAGGTCTCGGAGCCACCCCACATGCCCGAGCACACCTGCCTGGAGTAGTCCGAGTCTGAGAAGGGGACTTCATAGGCGATGGCGAGGGTGACTGCACTGAGCAATGGCAACAGCGGACGAAGATATTGGCGCATCCAGAAAGCGTTTTGTCGTGCTACGCCCACGTCTGCAGCCTTATGCAGGCTGTCACGTGATCACGACAACCCGCTTATACAGTGAGCAACGACCTTTACTGTCCCCTACCCAACGTTAGCAGGGTCTGTGCTATTTTATCGCCACTGAGCCGGCAGCGCATTCGAACCCGACACTCAAACTATGCACGGCGACGAGGAGGATGTATTCGACAGCGTAACCTGGGAATCCGCCTCAGTGCCCTATGATGTCGATCCCCGTGTGCATTCCACGGGTCCCGGGTTCAAGCAGAGCACGGCTGGCGTCGAGGAGCCCCGCGGACCTCACGACCCAAAGTGGGAAGGATTCCTCCTTACGATGGTCAAGGATCCCGTGAAGGAGCTCGCAGAGACAAAGGACGCATACGTATCCTACCTAGTCACCGCAAAGGTCCGTGACGTTCCCATCCATGTGCTTCCCATGCTCATCCGGGCCAAAGACGAATCTTTCCATATTCTCTTCCCCCAATCCATCATCCCGTCGACGCTTCACAGATTTTGTCTTCTTGCGGGAGCACCTAGTAAAGGATTTCCCGGCATGTGTGGTACCAGCACTTCCGGACAAGCACAGGCTTGGTATGTTTTACCATACAACACACAGCATGATATTCAATTACACCCAGAGTATATCACTGGAGATAGATTCAGCCCCGAATTCATGGAGCGTCGTCGATTAGAGTAGGTCCCTCGGGAGTTGTCAAGTCTCCTGAACTGACCCGAAGAAGCCTTCATCGATTTTTGCAGCGGATAGCACGGCATCCGACTCTGCAACGCAGTACACTTGTCCGCGCCTTCTTCGAGTCTACAGAATGGGTATGGTGTTCCATTATTTTCTAACCGTGCTCGCCATGATTCTGTAACAGCACGTCTTCATGCATCAGCACCTTGCACACCCTCCTGGTCCTGAACCCATGCCGGGAATCATTGACAACATCTCGGACACCCTCTTGAACGCTTTTGCCCGAGTCCGCAAGCCCGACGAGCGCTTCCTACACATGCGCGAGTCGGTTGACAAATTTGAGGATGGTCTTGTCCTCAGCGAACGCCTCTGGAATCGTATCCGTGGGCGGACGAATGGTAAGTCGGAGGGGTTTACCTTCTTCATAGGGAGATCTGAGGCTAAACGAGACGCAAACCGGAATCCGGTGAAGACCTTACGGCTGACTATCACGATCTTGCTGTCGCCGTTCAGGGCCTCGGATTTCTGGAATCAGGAATCACAGATCCGCTCAACCACTTTTCGAACACCCTGCTCGAGTTTTCCGCACTCCTTCGTCACAAGGTACGAGTCCTCTCATCTCTCTTCAGCCCAGCTGTGACACCCCTTTGCTGCCAGACACAGACGACCACCGACCCATTTCTCGTACATCTTCACTCGCTCCTTACTTACTCCCATGCCAATCGAGCTGTTTTGAAGCTTCGTGACCAGAAGCAGCTCGATTTTGAGGAACTTTCTGACTACTTGTCTGGTGTTACACTTGAGCGCGACCGCCTGTCGGCAGTAATATCCGGCCATGCGGGAAGTACGGGATTGGGACTGAGCGGTTACCTTAGGGATAAAGTAGACGCAATTCGCGGTGCAGACGATGACCGAAGTCGGGTGGAGAAGATGCGAAAATTAGACCTCAAGATCAAAGAGGTATGTTGCCCCTTCCTCCCATTTTGAGGTTAATACATGCTATGCAATCTAGCTGCAAGACGCAGTTGCTGCTGCGCATGAAACTTCTGATGCTTTCAGCGATGAGACGCTGAGGGAGCAAACTATTTTCCAGTATTCAAAGGAAGCAGAGATGAAAGAGATGCTGAACAACCTTGCTGACGGGGAGATTGAATTTTATCAATCCGTAAGACATCTCATATTGTCTTTACACTGGACTGACTTCTGACATTTATAGGCCATGGAAGAGTGGGAACGAATTATACCTATTATTCAACGCATACGAGTGGACGTTTAGTATTGATCTATCATGTTTTTTTTACTGCTGCACATGTCGCTGGTATACTTTTACATCGACTCCATTGGACATCCGCATTTGAGTTAGCCCTTGAGGGTAAGGTCCAGTTGACGAAGAGGGAACCAATTCCAACATATGGGCAGAGCTCTTTCTGATTTACACAGGTTCGTCGCTTTCTTTCCCGTTTTGATCGGAATCACTCTTCTTGTGCGGTTTCTTCAGCCTTTTAAGTTTCTCCTCCGATTCCTGTACAGCGAGAGAGAGCTGAGACATCCGTCAACGATGGAAATACGACGGATGAGTATCATTAGACTCACGTTAACTATGCCCGTTTCAACAGCTCGTAGAAGGTGAAGCTGGGCATCATCTGTTACCCCCGAGGTAGTATACTGCCTGTCGGCGGGCACCCACGGCGGTGGATCCCGATTCGTCTCATCTTCAGGCCCGATCGGCGCCTCCTTATCATCACAAAGCTCCAATAGGATTGCAAACGAGGCATCGTCTGTAACATAATTGGGATGAATTACCCGAACTGATAGTGCGATGCAACTACCTTGGGGTTCAAGCATGCCTAGCTGAGACTCGATCATACTTAGCTTGACTAAAAATGCGCGGAAATAGTGACTGAGGGCCGCAGATGTCATTGCTTCTTGGACACTTGCATGGAGCAAAGGTCAACTTAACCCATGGGATACTGGTCTACCTTACCTGACGTCCCTGTTGTAAGCCTCGACCTCTATCATGTTTTGCACAGTAAAAATAAACCGTTCAAGGGCAACTTGGTCCTTGTCCTTTATCACGACTACTACTTTCTGGACGTTTCCCTGTGTGGGCGGGTCCAGAGCTGCTTTGTTATTGACGGGAGTTAAGTTGGCTACTCACTGAAAGGAGCTCATCGGCGATGGCCTTGACCGCGCCGGAGATGTATTGATTAAGAGCGGGGTGACGCGACTGGAACACAGGCGTATCATATTTCTTTCTTCTCACAAACAGATCTGGGGGATATATCTGGCGAACGTAAAGAATGGTGTGGATGGCGACTTCAACTGAGGATGATAAGGAACCAACGAAAGAGAAGCTTTTCTTTTCGTTTGCTTACTGAACTCGGCCACCCCGCTGACTGCTTCTAGTTGTGGGTTCAGTAGATCGCATTCTCTCCGGGGTTGTGGAGCGGGTGCGTACGGTTAAAGCTGAGCGACATGTCTAGCATTTCGGGCAGATGGCTTTGTGGAGCTGACCCGCGCTTTGCCGAGAGACGGATGGTTTGGGCCGGCACCACCATCGTCTCCTCTAACTTATAGACCATGTCCGGTCCCTATGCTTTCGTCACGCTCCTCACCTCCGACGCCTATCTCCCGGGCGCACTCGCCATCGCTGCCGCACTCAACGATGTCCATCAGCCCCTCCCGTCAGATCAGACGGTCGAATATGAGACCGTCTGTCTGGTCGCACCTGAAACAGTCGAGGTCACCGCCATCAGGCTCCTCAGGAAGGCGTTCAACGTGGTCATCGGCGTGGAAATAATCGTTCCACCCGACACCGAATCCCTGAATTTACTTGGTGCGTTCTTCCTCGCGTTTTGTGCACCACAAGTCCCCACACGGATCATCAATTCAATCCCCCACGTGTGTCTGCTTGCTTCTTCCCCGCGTCTGGACTACGGGTCCATGCAACGTTGTTTCCTGCTGTCTTATCACTCTCTTGACGTTCTGGTCACATCCTTTTCGATCTGACGTTGCTCTCCTGGTGCTTTAGGCCGTCCAGACTTGGATACGGCCCTAACAAAGCTGCATGTCTTCCGTCTCACACGATACTCCAAGGTAATATTTCTAGACGCCGACGTACTTCCTCTCCGCCCTCTATCCCACCTCTTCCATCTCGATCACGAGTTCTCTGCCGTCCCGGATGTCGGATGGCCAGATATATTCAACTCTGGTGTGATGGTGCTGTCACCCGGCGAGAACAAGTTCGAAGAACTTCGAGAACTCCTCAACACTAAGGGCACTTGGGATGGCGCAGATCAGGGTCTTCTGAACGAGTGGAGAGGCAACAATTGGAACAGACTCAGCTTCACGTACAACACCACACCAACAGCCATTTATACGTCAGTTATATTCAGCCTCACTGTTTTAATGGTCGTCTGACTAAACCGCTTTAGCTACGCCCCGGCATATCAGCGCTTTGGATCTCAAATATCGGTCGTCCACTTCATAGGCCCTCATAAACCTTGGCACTCCATTCCTTACCGTGCACCAGGCTCTTCTGCACAATCCACCGACATGGTCGTGGAGTCTTCTACCGACACTCCTGCTACTCATCAGCATGCCTACGACTACGGTTCTCTTGTTGACCGTTGGTACAGTATATACGATCGACATTGTCGGTCGCAGGCTGCAGAACCTGTCTTTCAACCTAGCAGATATACCTCTGTATGGAATGAAGCAGACTCTCGTCATGCCATAGTTGCGGGTGGAGCCCTGGGACTTGAAGAGTTACGTCGCGTGGCACTTGAAGGTACGGGGACGTCGGAAATTTCGGCGCCTCGGGCCGACGGTGAGGGGGAGTATCGGACCATGCCACTTGAGGGGCGCTTTGATCTGATCCGCCCTCGAACGCGTGCGGAAAGGAAGCAGACGCACGCGGCAGAAGACAGCACAGAATCACCTGCCTCCACCCCAGTCCCTGCAGGGCCCTCCACAACCACGCCGGAGCCATCTACGCCTCTTTGGCGAGTCCCGTCACTACCATCGGGCTCTCCCGTCAGATGGACAACGTTGCCTACTCCAGGAATCCATGAAATACCACCTGCTCCCCATACACGACTGATATCTCTTCCTGCTACCCCTCTCCGCTACGTCCCCGCTCCGTATAAACCTCTGCGTAACACCCGAGAGGCAGGAGCCCAGACTGTTTCGATTCAATCACAGCAGCGAGAATCAGGAGATACAGACACAGAGATGCCTCTGACGCCTCCGATGTGGGACTCTGCTGTCAAGACACCTCCCAATGTTGTCACGCCTGCTCCGACGGACACATACTTTCCCAAAGTGGGAGGGATCGGCCGAAATTGGTCGCCTTCGTCTTCTGACACATCGTTGACTACGATGGAGACTAGTCCGTCGAAGCCGCGGCTGCCTTCCAATGCAGTCTTCAGTCCGTTTTTTGTGCATACCACTCCAGAATTGCTGCACCGCCAAGGCAAATATCGCAACATCACCAGGGAGGAGAATGGATCTCCAACGCCGGACCCTACGAAGGTGAAGCGCGTTTTCCCCTGGGAAGAACGACCTCGTCAGACCCCGGGACGCGTGTTTCCTGACGAACGGTCATCACTGACCGCTCTGCCCCATCATCCTGCGTTTGCTACTCCCGACAGGAAGGCTGCGTTCCGTTCCCCGATGCCATCACCCTTGGTCGGCTTTCCGCCATTCTTTCAGTCACATCATCAGCCGGACGATCCTCTCCCTCAGAGATATGTCGGCGGGGTTTTGCGGCCCATGTTCTCTTCAAGTCCTCTCGGTCTTGAGGATGAACTTGACAGGATAGAAACCGGCAGTCAAGATGGAGATGTTGAGGATGAGGTGGACTCCGAGGAAGAAACAGTCATGAGATCGCGAATGCGAAGCTCTAGCATCGAGATGGCGAAACGCACTCTGAAGTACCGTTCTATCGGCGTGCAAACGGACCCTACAGACATGCGTGAGAAAGGCATCCAAGTTACGACGTTCGTGCCCGTAGCTGAGGTGGCAGAAAAGTTGATTTCGATGAACAAGCGCTTGGGGCGTAACTGGTTGACATCTACTGAAACTACCAGTCCCTCCGCTGTTGCGGCAAGACATGTTCTAACTTTCCCTCCGTTGTCTCCACCTATCCACTACTCACTTACCACGCTGGCATCAGATGAAGCTGGCGACCCAAGCCCTTCCTCTGCATCTTCTCGTGTTGTTAACTCGTCCATCGCTTCGCCCTCCCCGGCTGGCGGTTCGCCCCTCTCCCATACTCGCAAAGGATCCCGCGTATGGGATCCAGCTCGTGGTGTTGAAACCTTTAAGCGAGGACCCGAAGAAGTTCTTGCCAAGTTTATGAAGATAGGCACTCCGGAAGAACGTGCGTGAATCGCATTGTTTTGCACTATGGACATTCCCTCTCCTTACTTAAAGTCATGTATTCATTTTCTCGATCTCCACCTGCATGCATACTCACACGTGATACCAACTTCATTGCCGTTCCTGGGATCTTTCTGTGTAACCTTTACTGTTTCCCGTTTCATTTCTGTTGCAAATGTCGTAGACTTTGTAACTCCAGAGCGGATTGACCGACACCATACATTTCCAGATCCTGGACCCAGAACAAGAGAGGCCCCTCTGCCTCGAGCTTTGAAAGCTCTTACTTTGCTCGATCGTTTTTTTGTCTATGGATATATGCTTTGTGTTCGAATCTGAGATCTGAACAGCGTACGTATAATGATCAGCATTCGAAGGAAGAACGAGACATCGGCGCAGCGCATCTTCCGTTCGTGATCCCCGCTTGATCTCCTACTGACTCACGGTGAATTGGGCACTGTTGATACATACATGATTCTCCTTCTCTCAGCGAGGCAACATATGTGCGATGAGTATCATTCGTCGATTGGCGTTGGCGCCATTCCCTCATCCTCAACCTCCATCGACAGCTCTTCGGACTCCTTCGGCGCCGGGACCTAACAATCGAGTCGGGAAACACTCGATGTATGAACAAACTTACATGCCCTGCAAGTGACACCTTCCTGTGCTGGATCCTCCGCTGACCACCCAACGGATACGGAATCCCTTTTTTGTCGGGAAGGACACCTTACTGCTCCAATACTCTGCGACGTCTTTGATTGGGTACTTTTCTACTCCCACGAACATCACTCGCAAGGGAAGATCCTTCAAATCGTTCGGCAACGCCCTTCGTAGGCACCTCAAACCTTCAATCGGTGATGTATGCCCTGCGCTCAGAGTCACCTGAAAGGCGAAAATCCCATCGTCGAGTACCAGGACACTGTCGATACCTGGGAAATCGGTCTTGGAGAGAATCCAGTAATATGGGGCTCCGGTGCGTTTTTGGTAGCGGGAATGAGATTCGCATCTGCTGGCATGGACAAGGTAGGAAGCTCTACGTCGTCAACTGAACCCTGCACAACCCATTGGCAATCTATCTTCTTTTTCGCAATGACAAGGCTGTGGAACCAAGATTTAAAGATGAAAAGTAGCGCCCGAACGAGTATATGGATGATGACTTAATACATTATAGAACTGCAGCTTGACGAGATCGCCTGCTTGCTGGAGTTCCTCTGCCAAGAAGCAACAAAGGGTCTCTGTCGCCGACAGGCCAGTGTTGGCACATGCGATTGGTCCCCGTGGGAGTCTTCATCGGCCGAAGCAAATAGAACGGCAACTCGGAGGGTTCATCTGGGAAGTTCATGAACATTCCTCCGTTTATCATGATTTCACAATTCTGGACAGCGTGACCGGCCCCTTGACGGTCGAGTCCTCTATATCAATGTATTCCACCAACAAGCAAGGAACATTTCCCCAATTCTTCGAAAGAGTGATCATGCACGGGACATCCAGTTCCAAATCCTTATCATCCCGTCAGATCTCGCCTCGATGTATCACTTACGCAAGGTGCGCAACCTCCTCGTCGGAACAAAGGTCCATATGTAGGGCTGAGCGCCCACTTGTTTGCTCCATTCCTTCCAACGTGAGGACTTGGGCGCAATGGTCTGGATGACACGGACACGATTCCGTTTACCTTGGAAAACACTGGCGGGGATCGTGACGTATTGGTTGGAGTCACACAGAGCCCACACGAAGGGGCATTGATACAGCGGTTCTGAGTTGTCTAGTCGGTGGAATTTAACGGTGTCTTGAAAGAGCGCGCAGAAGTTTCAGCCATCGAGGCACTGCAGCGCAGCCGCCTGTTTCTGGCCAAGGCGCATAACGAGAAGATACGGCAGTATGAGAAGCCCTCAAAGTCCAGGTCCAGGGTGCTCCGAATATTGTCCAAGACTCGCCGATGCCAGGCTGTCCAACAACGTAAGCACCTCTTTTATTTGTATCTTTCTCCAACGCTTGCAATGCGATGCGGTGATACTCGTCCCTTACGAGTAACTTGTCATGAGCGAGCGCCACCCCTGCATAAAAGGAGAAGGCAGCGAAATAGGGGCCGAGGTCGATGAACTGGAAACCTCCAGGATGCTGCTTGCTGAGGACGGCTGCTGAATTACCCCAAACCGCACGAGCAAATTGGTTCAGAACAGGGAGATAAAGGTCTTGCGTCGTCCGAGTCATTGTTGTCTCGGCGCACGGCGGCAATGCGCAACAGATGTAAAACATGCATGGGGACGTTGCCCAGCGTACATCATCCAGAATCCTACAAGGTATCGGCCACGGCTTACGTTTCAGAAAAGTCTAATTAGGGGTCCCTGGCCGGGGCTTCAAGCTTCGAGACCCGGTCCGGCTCAGGAGACCGCCGAAGGCTTTATGGGGGCACCTACAAAGCCCGGCTAAACCTGGCTCTCCGGTGCCGTGATGAGTCGAAGTACCAACACTTCAGATCACACGGCAGACAGGTCAAAAACTCAGCCACATCAGTAAGTGGCCCAGACTAGTGACGGGATGAGAAGAGTTATCTATTCTGTTTTGTCAGGAAGTCAGGGATTTCGCAGATCGGCATCAGCACGATCTCGGGCTCTTTCTTGATTTCGACTAGTCCTCCTACCCGTGGAAAAGGATACTGATCATGAGAAATTGTGTCTGATCTTGTCTACCTTCTTGCTTTGGGTCCGATGCGGCGCAGCTCGACCATATCGCTTCTATTACGGCCCCGTGATGTTCGGACATGCACTAGGCTGGATTGAACTGGCTGAGTCTGTAATGAAGATGGCATTCGAGCGTGGCTTGGTCATTGTAGTCAGCTGTCACCATGTCATCCCAGAATGGCAGTGCTCGCTGGGGGTATAATAACGTATGATATACATCGTTCGGCTGCCTGCATACCACTGATATAACGATGGTGAGTGAAGACGCACACTTGTTCAAGTTTCGCACTGGTTAGCTTGTGTCCAGTCTTTTTTCAATGGGCTGGCTGGAAAGGCTCTCTCTGCGGCTACTGGTGGATCTTCCGAAGGTAAATCTTTGCTCATAGCCACATCAAATCAGCTGATCGATCATATCGATCTTCGGTCGATTAGCTAGCAAGACTGGTGGGCAAGAATACAATTCTCCTCACAACAACTTGAAGCAGCAGCTACAGGGTGGCGGTTGTGAGTAGTCCCCTTCACCTTAAATACCACAGCCGATGACGACGATACCCATAGACGACACAGAGGAGGTGCTGTCTCACGCGGATGTCGACGAAGAGAGCAAAGGATACATCAAGAATGCCATTCAACACGTCCAAGATAATTCCGTATGGACGGTTCCTTATCTGATACGAGGCTAAATCTCAACGCTTCATGCTACAGCAAGCTCACAACGAGCAGGTGGACGAGAGTGATTTGGCCAAGTATGGCCCCTTGATCCTCAAGGTGCCGCTATACACCTGGTTCCACGACTTTGGCTAACTTGTTTGGCAGGCTCTTTCTTCCTCCGGTTCTTCCTCCGGCTCTGGGTCCGGGATCAACATCGGCTCCCTCCTATCCGGCCTCGGTGGAAGCGGCGGAAGCGGAAGCGGAGGAAACCAGCTCATGGGTCTGGTCATGAAGGAAGCGGAGAAGGCCGTTAGCGGCGGAGGTAGCGAAGACAAGCAAAGCACGTTGAATGGCGCTGCGATGACTCTCACCAAGCTTGTGACGCAAGGCCAACTTTCGGCTCTCATTGGGGGGTCTAACAGCGGGGGACTCGACATGCTCGGCGTTGGGAAAACGGTAAGGACGTTCCCCCCTTTTTTACCTCGCTCATTTTGATGGATTCCGTGTAGTTGCTCAAGAGCGGTTTTGCATGATATGTTGTTCTGATATTCAATGTATATTACTGAATTATGGTTGTCTTGTGAAAGTGAACTGAAGTAGTGGCATATGACTTCATGTACAAGTGCTAACCCTTGGGATTGGGACCCACATTCAAGGTAAGCTCGACAGTACAAGAGGTGATAGGCTAGAGAAAACCTAACTTGGAAACAACTCGAATGAATCACAGGGGTAGTGACATTTTTGGGGAACAATAGGATGTTTGTCAATGTTTGACCTCCAGTCAGTAAAGGTCTGTAGTCGAATACATCCTCTACTGGCACTTGCATTACCCACTCCCATGGCGTTACTCCAAGATGATTGTTGGCCAGCGATATTCCGCGACGACGTCGGCTGCGGAGCCGTTAGTATTGAAACCCACCTTATTCCATCCCGCTCAGATCACATTGCTTCGTGTTTTCTTGAGCTCGAGAGACTGAACCAAGAGCTCAAAAGCAAACTCCGTGATGATTTCGTCAACATTCTTAACGGGATGGGCGGTATCTCCCTCTCTTCCACCCCACAGCCTCCATCCCCTTCTCCCACCCCTCCGTCGCGCTCATCGTCCCTCACTCATGGGACTTCCTTCATCTCCGAGGCGTATTCCTGGCTTCTCGAGAACATCGCAAACCCTTACCCATCTTCGACGGTCAAAGCATCCTTAGCGCAGCAGCACAACTGCTCTCTTTCTGCGATCAACTCGTGGTTCGTTAATGCACGAAGACGAATGGGCTGGACGGCGCTGTGTCGCGATTCCTTCAACAACTGTCGAGCAGACGCGCTTGATGCTGCGTACCGCGCTCTTGTCAAGGAAGATCCAAATCGCCAGTTGCCCGCAGACACCATCCATGCCTTTGTCGGCGTCAAAGTTGCGGCCGAGGAGCTCTATTCGTCAACTTTGACCAAGAGTGCCTTTGCCAGTGACCTTGATACTGTTGTAAAGGATATGTCAGATCGGGAGGGTGTACCTGTAAACGAGCAAAATTGTAGTGAGCTCGAAGGAGCGATGGAGTTATCGAAAGTATCGAATGTGGACCCGCAGGGCAAGAAGCTAGTGAACTGTTACCCGTCTCCTCATCACTCCTCATCACCGCCCGCCCTCGATGAGTCCCTCTCGGATGAGAGCGACGAAGATATTCCACCTCCAACCCTGGCCGGTCGCAAACGGCGTTTCTCTTCGGAGGGAGCCTCCGAGTCAACCACGAGGCTCGTGAAACGTTCTCGGTATGTCGGCCTGCCCTGTGATTTGCATGCTCTAATCCTATTCCATCTAACCAGCCACAACCCCAGTGTCCCTTCTTTAATCAGCTGTCTGCCGTCCCCAGCGACGAGCGCAGAAGAATTCTTAGAAAGTGATCAGATACCACGTTCTATTCCAATTGCCCAGAGTTCTACAAATTTCAGACCCCGTAGACGACGCCTGTCCGATGTGGACACCACTAGGTTCCCAAAACGTCCACGGGATTCGATGGCCGGACCGCCCCTCCATGCCGTTCCGGATCCTCTTCCACTTGCCACGCTGGAAAGTGAACTTTCCATCGATGAATGGTTCAAAACCAATTTCGATGCTCTATTCGCTCTCCCACCACCAGTTGATGTCACTGAACCCGACCATTCGACGCAGTGGGAAGTTGAGTTATTCAGCAATTACATTATACCTGAAGATCCACCAAAGACTCTTACCTCTTGTGAGTCCGTGTCTTCTTTCCGTGGTGCTGTAGCCAACGTTCGAAATCTTGCTAGCCATTCAAGATAATCGAATACCGCCGTCGACTGATTTGACTGCACTCGACGACCTGTTGCAATCTCTCGAAAGTGGTGGATTTGTTGCACCTCCAGAAATAATGCATCCGCCCGCAATGGCCCCTTTCCCTGTATCCCAAGGCCTGCCGTCACTGCCAGATCTTTCACAGTCCATCGATTGGACTGCACTCCTCAACGGAGACCCTTTTGAACCCAATAGTGATCCCGTGTTTTGTCAATCCTATCTAGGCTCCGCTCTCCCAGAGATCGATCTCTCTATTCTACAGCTTCCTCAGGTATGGACTGCGGTCACTTCGTGAACCACCCTGCTAGAACTAGGATGTTATTCCCGGAGACGTCGAGACTGTACAATTCTCGTTGTGCTGTCATACGCGTTTAATCTTGCATCAGACATGAACATTGTCTTGTATCTTTATCACTATATTTATTCCGTTTGTTACACTGTATTCTATCATGATCACTTCCACCCCTACACGTTGGCTATGTCGATTACAAGGTGTAACACTACAGTCTGACAGTGGACACAGGCATAATCTCGAAATGCATACACTGATTGAGCTACTGTTCCACCATGACAGACCAGCGCCTTGATCAAGTCTTCACAGTGCAAATACTCGGGTGCACATAGGTTTAGCATGTTGAGTAACAAGAGGTATATAACACATCATGCATTGTGTCGTCCATAAGAGTGTACTGATGAATATTTGAATTGTATCACTTGTACAGCGGCGCGGGAACATGCGACACTCATGCATGGCCCGACGTCATGCATGCATTTCCTCCCATTGTTCCATAGTAGGCAGCAACCATCGCGAGCGGTTCGCAGCTTTTGCGTTTTCAGTGAAATTCGCGTGCCATGAGTGGTCCCCTTAGTCTGTCATCTTCCTATATGGCCGGAAGGGCGAGGGACTACGACTGGGAACGCAGGTGCACGACGTTAACTGCGCGAAAACAGACGACAAAGAGCTCATCGCGCATTGATCACGAAACACATGATGGCGAGATCGCTGCCATGTCTCCCAAACCAAGGAGATGAACTGGGCTGTCAAATGGCGAGCGACATGATGAGCCGAATAAGAAGGGTAGTTCCTGGATGTTTCCTGCGTCTGGTGGCGTTGACACACTTGAAAAAGAACAACTGCGACTCTCAGGGTCTGCAGAAAACAAGCAGGGCGAGGAAGAAGACGTCGAGGAGCTGTCTGAAGGCATGGTATCTCGGCAAGTGTTCCGTGCTCGGCCGGGGAAACGTCGTGGTAACGGAGCAGTCTTCCGCTTCCCAGGGAGCTCGCTCTTGTTGGGTGGGACTGAGGAGGGTACCAGTGTGACGGGCTTTGAGGTGGGACTGAGAATTTGGAAAGCTTTCGAACAGGAGACGCGCGCACGGGCCAGCGGGGGAAGCTGAACAATATTCCTAGGTTGGGAATACTTGGGGATCATCAGGGATGGGTGAGGTGCACAAGACGGTATAACAGTAATGGCAGCGGTCGCGGCATACGACTGCAGCTTGGGAGATCCCTGAAAGCGTGCTTCATCTCGGACATTCAAATAAGAAAACCTCTCGACTAGGTCATCGATATTGGTCGAGGGGGAGAGAGGGAGTTTTCCATCCGGCACGCGTCTCCACTCTGGCTTGCTGAAATAAACAGGACCGTTTTTGCAGGGAAATGGGTCATAATCGCAGGTAGGTGGATAAGATGACGGAAAGGCATGGGATGGCGAAGCTGAAACAAACGCATCGTCTGGTATGTTATTCGGTGTGACTTCTATCTATCAAAGAATGAGAACGCTAATTTTGTAGGGAAGATGAGACATGTACCTCCGATGAACCCACCCTAGAGAGTGTGGGAGGTTGAGAATCAGAGCCGACTATGTGACCTTTCATGCGCTCGTATAGTTTGTCCAATGGTTTCGTTGCTCGTTCATACGTCGGCTTCTTTTTCAATGCTTTGCCCTCCTTTTTCGTGCGACTCCGGCGGTTCTGAAACTGGATAGGATGGATGTCAGTTAACCGAAGAAAGACAACAGTTAGACGGATAACGATCTTACCCATACATGAATTTGCCTGTACTCCATGTTTGATTTCTTGGCAAGGAACATCTTGTCCGCATGCGTCGGGAACGAGTTTTCTTCGAAAAAGTGCTCCAATAGCGGAACGTATTCCTACATAGTATATGAAAAGAAGCATGATAATCTAGTAGGAACACGGACCTGGTTGAAGGTACGAGAATTCCTTGAGGTTGCCTTGGTCGGAGTCTTAGGAACTTGGTTAATACGTTGAATGATCTGCTCCTTCCATTGGTCCAAGCGGCGCAAATAAATTTCCGTGAAAATGAACACGAGTCTCCTCGTGAGTTCGTCCGGGGACAGTGCTAGAGCGACCACTGGGAGTCCCGCTCTCTCGCGACACGCAGTGATGATGGACCTCTGCATGCGTCGTTTAAGCTCTTCCGCACGTAGTTGATATACTTCACTAATTGAAGCAGCAAATTCATGATTGAAACCTGCATCAATAAGTGAAGGTAGCAGTGGATGTGGGCTCGGCAAGTCGATCGAATCGGTCACAGCATGGTGACCATTGGTGACGGGAGGTTGAAGAGAAACCCCAGCCGCGTCTCTCAAAGAGCGCGCGAAGCGCAGAATGGCCTGTAGTTCTTTAGTACCGTCCTCTAACTTGGAATCCATGAGGAGACAGTGGTGGGTAATCGGATGGATGGTTGACGAACTTGAGAGGTCCTTCGTGCTTACACCGTCTGTACGATTCAATGTCCGCATTGTCTACCGTTCCTGTAAACAACGCAACCTGAGTCGGGGTAAGGCGCTTGTCTCCCAACGATTGCCATGCACGACGTCGACTTGTCTCAGAGGCTTCACTTCGCCGAGAGCGACTTCCTCATCGCCCTGGGGAGTAGCGCAACATTACCTGCTTCATACTATCAGACATGGTCCACACTTTCAGACAATTTGCAAACCGCATCGAAGACCGGGAGCGTTGGTCAAGAAACACTATCCCTCGCTCACTTAGTCGCTTCTCGCATTGGAATCGTCGCCAGCTGTTACCTCGATATAAAACGCGAGGAAGAATCTTACACAATCTCACTGCAAAGAGACTGTGACGCCATGTTGCGTCAGATGGCCGTCCTGGATCTCAACGCAAATCCGAAGCCCTTGCAGGCGGACAATAGAAACGATACCCGCTGTTCTCGCTCGTATTCTAGCTCACCGACTCCCAACGCAGAGAACCCCCCTCCATTGCTTATCCCCGCACATAAATGGTTGGTGGATAACTTGCATAATCCGTACCCTACCGCAGAAGACAAGGCTCGGATCGCAGCTGCCTCGTCCTGTCAGATCTCTTCCATTAATTCTTGGTTCATCAATGCTCGTCGACGGATCGGTTGGACGACTCTGTGTCGGAAACATTTCTCCAACTGCAGAGCCGATATGATCGACGCAGCTTATCGCGCACTGGTAGAAGAGGATTCGCAGCGTATGCTGCCTCCTAAGATCAAATTCGCCTTCCTTGCAATGAAGTTGGATGCGGAGGG
>JBBPRR010000671.1:0-18245 GCA_038093115.1 Hortiboletus flavorubellus | reverse complement strand
GTGGTAACTCAGTGATGATAGCGGTTGCTGGTCAAGAGTGAATTAGAACTCAGATGACTGAGTCCGAAAGCTATATACGCTACATGAAGTGCGTGTGAACTAACTACTATAAATGAACTACTACCGTGTAATACGAGTTCGTTCAACAATTACTACTAGGGAAGTATTACAAAGGTCTACTAATGGAAGAAATAGATCACTACCTAATACCTGCCCACCCTTTAAATGTTTCGGGAGTAATAGTCATGACCATCACCTAAGCGATTGTCCCCACATGCTAGAATTAATAGACTGCGGAGAATTAGTTTATGATCGACAGGGTATGGTAAACCTACCTAGGGACCAAGGAGTGCTCAACAGGAGAGCAGATGAATCTATAATTGAAAGCTATCATCAAATGATTGAGCAATGCACATGGGATAATAAACGAGCGCAGATGAACCTCATTATGGTAGATTGTGACAGCTTGAAGTGTGGATCGTTGAATTATATCATACCTGGAATATCGGTCAGTGACGAAGAAGAATCAGAAAAGGACGAGAAATTATTCGTACCGTATCTACTGATGGACAAGGACGACGAAGATGATATTGACGACGAAGATGATATTGACGAAGTCTTGCAGAGTTATGGCATTGTGCGATCTCAGCGTGAAGCTAAGACTGCCTGAAAGGAACTAATGGACGGAGTATATGTACCTTCCAAGAAAATGGAAGGGAATCAGTGCCAAAACGAAGTGGTGATTAAAGACTCACCTAATACTCACGACGGCAATGCTAATGAAGCATTGTGTCCATGGTTGACTCACCGAAACGAAAGGAATGAATGATCTGAAAAGAAAGATCAAAGTCAGTATGGATGGCGAAAGAATAAAGACAACAACTTACCAGGTACTCGGGATGATCCGAAAGCATTCCCAAGAGTTGAGGATGAACGGGCAAAGATGATTGAGTGACAGGATGACATCCTGAACATTCCCGTGCCATCCAAAGGCCGGGAAGTGAAGAACATTGTCAGTGATGAGCGATCAAAAATGATCAACTTACCTCATCAAGAAACAATGCCCTTGACGAGTGCATCAAAGGACGCTCAATGAATACATGCCGATGTGCAAGACGATGAAGACATAGAGATGGCCAACATCTCTGAGAGGAAGCGAGGAGAGAATGACGAAAAAGGAAGGAGTGCAGAGTTTCCCGAAAGAGTTGACGGAAATAAACCCCATGCGAGTGTACAGCCTTCCAAGGAACATTCCAGAAATGTGGCAGTGCGATGCACAGAGTTAGCCGCTGCCACAAATCCTCGTGACATGCTGACTAAGATACTTGGCACTAAGGTAGAACTGACTGCGGGAGAAATATTAGATAACTTGCAGGAATTGACACAAGCGTTGGTCAATCAAATTAAGTTTCGATAGGTGACATCGGCTAATGCTGTTTTACATGCACATCATGTCAGAACGAGCCAGGACCATGGGCCGTTACTGACAGTTCCTGTTCATATAGCTAACAAAGTGTATAGCGCCATAGTTGACTCTGGTAGCGAAGTAAATATCATTACTAGAGAACTATGGGAGAAATTACAAGTGCCAATGGATGTCGACGCTAGTCTAACACTTCATGATGCAAACGGAGGTAACAGTGAATTAAAAGGATTAATTCCCGATCTAGCTATACAGATAGGAGGACTAACTACTCATAGTAATTTTTGGGTATCTACTGATTGTCCCCTCGACATACTACTCGGCCACCCTTGGCAGTGGCAGAACTTTGTCTCCATTGACGAAAGATTAGATAGAACATACCTAAGATTTAGCTACATTAATGGCAAAGATAATCAGACATTAGAAATTCTTGTACAGCCATCGGCTGCCAAGAATGGAAGTGTGCCACTCATAGTAGAAGGGTGCAGCTCCACTTGATCTTATTTGGGGAAGATAGTGGAGCTGGAGATCTGAAATGAGCCAAATATGGAAGTGCACCCAGAGCTTGAGGCGCAAGAAGATCACAGCCTGACGATACAAAGAATATTTAATCATGAATCCCCAGAGGGAGAGAATCTCTAGGGCATGGTGCCGAAACATTCCTATCACCTCTCAGACGCTTATCAGACTATTTTCCAACCTGAATCATCCCTCATGAGCTATGGGCAGCCCCCACCCAAGCTTGATAACGCATGCCTCAGGACGCTTGCCTTGCCTTTGCACACCCCAATCAATAATTGTCTAGCCGACGTCATCATTTTAAACTCAGCGCAGTATGCCACTCTGCAACCTATGCTGTACAATGTAGATAGCAATTACCAATTAGTCTACATACTTCCCACGGAATTACCCAAAGTGGACACAGAACCCAATAAGCATCGGGTAAGCCTACCCACTGTGGCGCTACCTGATGATGCCTGGAAGATCACATCCCCTGTCCCTTATGTGATGTTTACCCAATTAGGTCACTGTACCGCTCCCTTCCTCCCTGGTGTAAAACAGATAGTCAGTCTAGGGTGTGTCAAACCCCAAAAGAAGCTAGGGAAAACTAGCAAAGACACAAGGTGGGTGCGAGCTGATACTCGTCCCAAGGGGCCTGAGGTAGGTTAGTGGTGAGAAGGGTGTGTGAAGACTTTTCCATGGGCGAAACAATAAACCCGGATGAACCTGGTCGAAATGCAGGGATCCGGATGGACACAGTGAGTTTCCGGTCAAGGACAAGGACCAGATATGAGCGGAAAAGGTGACGAGGTTTGGACAAGGTTGGGAAAAGGACTTAGAATCATAAAATCGAGCCGGAAAGAAGGTACTGCATTCCCGCAAAGGGTACAGATTTTATAGTCCAGGCAACATCCAAGACTTAGTACATATAAGGTAACTACAAAAAGCGTGATCAAAGGCTGTGAAGAAAATAATCTTCACTGTCACGGGTAACAATGTCGCGTAGAAAGAGACGAGAAACCATGCGGAAAGGTACTAATCACCCTGTAGTCGTATATGGCGACCGTTCAATGGAACGAAGTAAAAATGGTCTGGAACGATCCGGACGGAAGTAAGTGCCGCTGGTGATTGGGTGTACAAATAAGGAATGGGATAAAGTAAGAATGACGTACGAAAACGAATGGAACTTGTTACGTCGGGTTAGTCATTGACCGGCCGTGTCCAGGTTGGGACGGACAATCGGAAAGGATGGAACGGAAAGCAGAAACGTACTTATTAAGGTCGGGTCCACTCGGATGGACACGGGGTAGGACGGGAATGGTACTGGACATGTTTGATAACCTAGAGGGTGCTAGAGAGGGGGAAAAACTCTGTATACGGACGTAGAGAGCCTCCAGCTCCTACATCCCCGGGGTACTTCGATTCTGACTGTCCCCAGTCAGTCACATGACCTTGTTGACTGCTGAGTTTGAAAACTGTGGACAATAGCGCGAGTTCACATAAAATGTGGCCGTTCACCAACCTGTTTGCCCCTCATAATTCTTCCCCACTTCCATCTCTCATCATCCGCTTCCATGTCCCTCACCCCTTTCGACGACATCCTCACCCTCAGCCAGGCACCCTTGGCCAACCCTGCCAAAGCGGCTGCCATCAAAGAAGTCGCGGAATTGAAGATCCAGCTGGATGGGATGTCACGGTCGGTCCCCGACGACCAGGATGACTTGGCGGAAGACCAGGCGATGTGGTGCGTGAGGTGGCAAGGACTTTTGGTAAGCCTGGTTTCAGTGGCGGCATCTGGGTACTGATGATGGATATAGAATCAAGTCCATGCTTCCTTCCAACATGCGAAGGAACACGGCGTGGACACTGCCCTCGAGACAGACCTCCTCACCCGCATGCAAGAGGCAAATACTCTTTGGCGTCGGTGGCTCGGTGTGGCGGTGGTCTGGAAGCAGCAGGAAGAGGAACGAGCGGAAACAGCAGCGCATGCTCGGGCAGCAAAGGCAGCGGGTGTTGGTGAGCAAGAGCAGGTGCCCATGGCAGAGCCGACGGTTGAGTCGTCAGTACCCGACATGGTTCAAGAGTCAGCCGATGAACCGCCCACGACCGAGTCCCCCAGCGAGGCGCAAGAGTCCGCGTCAAGCGTGGGTCAGAAGCAAAAGGTGAGTAGCCTTTGGCGTAATATGCTAGAAGCTGATACCGTATAGCATGTCTCCAACCAGGTGGTGGTGGACGAGCAAGAGGACGAAGAGGAGGAGATCATTGAGGTCACGGCCCCGAAGCCATCGAACGCGCGAACCGGCCTGAAGATGGTTACGCACACCCCTCCATGCGACCCATGCCAGTGAGGTGGCAGGATGTGCACCGGAGTCCCGGGTCGCACTTGTGACTCGTGTATCCAGCTCAAGACGAAGTGCGGGAAGTTGAAGGGAAAGGCAGGAAGGATGAAGAAGGACATGGTGCCGGTTCCGGCTCCCAAGGCAAAGGGAAAGGAGAAGGGACAGCAGAGGCTGGGTAAGAGTTCAGTTTTCAAATCTGTAAGTATGTTCTAATCGTCTCTTCAGTCCGTAATAACACCCGGGTGGTGATTCCCGCACGTAAGGCACCAGTCGCCTCCTCCTCCCGAGTAGAGGCTGACGTCCCCGACTTCTTCGGGTTCTCCCCGTTGCCTGAGCCTGACTCCGACCACGAGGATGACGACGCAACACCCCACAAGAGGGCGAAGACTTCAGATCCGGCTCAGAACGCTGCTGTCGAGACGATGAAGTTGGCCTTGCTGACCATGCGGACGAAGATGCACAGCATGCTTGGGTTCCTAACCAAGCTGCAAGCCCGCGCCAAGGTAGCCGAGACCTATATCGGCTCACAGCAGTTGGAGATAAAGGAGGTGGAGGCGCTCTTGGAGGAGCTCTAACCATGCTGGTCGTTGTCCTGTATATAGTGTAATCCACAGTATACTTGTATTTCTTCTGAATCCCAATCACATTCGTGTCTGTGTCTGTGTCCATGTCCGAGTCCAAGTCTGAGTCCGTGTCCGAGTGTGACCCCTAAGTAAAAGTAAAAAGGTAATATAAGAAGGTGATAGCGACGGGAAGAAATAGAAATAAGGGTGGAAATGACACCAGGTTGTGAGATCGTACTCGGCTTGTCTTCTTTGTTCATCTATCGCATCTATTCTTGCATGGATACCCAAAGTCTATACTGGATCACACCGGGATGTTAGAAAGAAAAGTCGGTAACAATATGTGCACGTCTCGTTGCGCATTAGAATACGAATGTCTATGTGGTAAGTTCGTCGAGACATTGATGGAGAAAGGGAAACGGATATGTTTTTGTTTTTGTCTTTTGTCTGTTTTTCTTTTTAGTTCCATGAGAAAAATGGAGGTGAAATACTTCTATTCATCTATGCACGGGATAATTGGAGAGTGAGGTGTCACTGGACGAATACCGGGGTGAAACAGAGGGCTCCGGCTGAAACCCGGGATGGAACGGATATGGATGGATAAGGTGAAATGGGATCGTCCGGGCTTTTGCCACGCTAATCGTCTAGGACTGTGTCACCTGTATCTTCCTCGTACTTGACATCTTCCTCAGCATCGTGGTCGTCTAACTCCTTGTCATCCAATCCGGTTAGTTCCGTGACCGGGATGGCGATCTTTACCCTTGGAAAGTACGGCAGCAACCGAAAGGCTGCATACCTGAGCCTTGAGATCAACCTGTCCAACTCCGCCAGCAAGTACGAACCCCTGGTAGTCCTTCGAAGAACCACCACTGGGCCCAGGTACCTCGGCTTCATCTTCTGGTTCAACTCCTTCTTGACCCAAGTATTCTGGACCAAGACAAGACTTCCCAGCTGGAAGTCATGGTCCCGGATCCGGTTCTTGAACTGCGCCTCGAAGTGTTTGATGGACACAAACCACGACAGGAGTACTCTTTCCCAGATGGTATTTATATCTTCTACCCACTTTTGGAGTTGGCAGGCACACCAAGAGATTAGGTCGGATCTGGATGTACGGTCAGTGGTCGGAGTGGGAACGAGAAAGGTTGCCTCTGCTAGGTCAAACGGGAATAGGGGCTCGACGCCATACACCATAAAGTACGGCAAAAGTCCGGTAGACTTCAGAATAGTTACCCATTCTGCCCAGAAAACAGAGTGAGCTGCAGAGGACCAGCGAGCCTCTCCCCCCGGGGAATTTTTGACGATGGCCTCCCGGACATTGAAGTGACACTGTTCAACCACGCCGTTCGCCTGGGAATTGTAGGGAGAGATCCAGATGTGCCGGATGCCGTACCGGTTGGCGAGAATATTGAGAGCCTGTATAAATGCAGGGCCGTTGTCAGTAACAAGCTCGGCGACAGCTCCCCATCTGCAGAGAATGTCCTCGAAGATAAAAGATGCAAGCGTGGATGTGTTCTCAGATCGCAACATCCGCCACTCCGGATAAGTGGTAAGAGCACACCGGGCTTGGACAATGAAATGGTAGCCACCGGATCGCGGCATTACCATAGTATTGATGTGCGCTTTGTGGAACAAACCTCCTACAACCGGCACAGTAGGTGGAATGTGCAGCTTCTTTGTCTGCCAGATCTGACACTCATGGCAAGTTTTGGTGTACCACTTGACATCGTCGACCAACATGGGCCACCAAAAACGCAGCAGAAGGCGAGTGTGGACGGAGAACACACCCTTGTGACCGAGGTCATCATGGGCCTGTCGAATGAGTCCATACCGACGCCCGACCGGAATGATGAGCTGATGATGTCCATGTGGTTCCTGACAGTATAAAGATCCGTTCAGGAGGAAGAAGCAGGTGGTGGCATTGACGAAGGAGGTGAACTCCATATCTGTAAGGTCTGAAGGGCAAACGCGGGAATCGAGAAATTCATGAATCTGGTCGACCCAGGCATCTTTAGTGACAGCCTTTGGCAAACGCGGTAGCTCCAGGTCGCCGTCATCGGGCGCGGATGAGGAGAAGAAAATGGAAACATATCAAGGAGGTGGTGCGCAGCTGGAGTACCTAGAAATGTTAGTGGATCCACTGGGTAGAGAAAGGTGGTCGTTGAGTAGGGAAATCGAAAAGGAATAAGCACTGTTGAGCCAATCCTCAAAATCATCCATCTCAGGAAGGTCATTCTCGGATGGTGGTCGATGTGAGAGTCCATCTGCTCTGGTGTGATGGGTAGCAGGGATGTACACGAGATGGAAATTGAATAACAGGATACCCGCGATCCAGCGATTGATCATCGTGTTTGGCTGGAGGTCGGGATTGTTGTTCATCCCCTTTACATACTTGGCGTCCATTTCCACTGTTAGATTAGCAACCCTGAAGATAAAAATCCAGACGGCCTGGAGAGCCCGGAACAATCCGTAGAGCTCCAGCTTGGCCTGGGAATACCAGCTCTCGACATCGGTCAGGGTTAATGATCTGAAGCGATTCGGATATCGTTTCCTGTCATCTCCTTCCTGCGACAAAATATACCCGACTGCGATCAGGGAGGTATCGACAGCCAGAATGACTTCCCATCCAGATTCATAGTCCAAATGTCGCAGTACAGGGGAGAGGCAGATCACGTCCTTCAGACGCTGCATTGTGACTTTGTGTGGCTCCTCCCAGGCGAACGGAACCCCTATCTGGGTCAAATTGACCAACGGCCGAGCAATGGACGCAAAGTCCTTGATAAAGATCTGAAGAACTCCGCACACACCTAGGAATCCACAAACTTGAGTGATGTTCTGGCAATCCGGCCAGTCGCGGATTTTCTCCACCTTCTTGTTGTGGGGGATGCGACCGTCAAAGGTGCACTTGTGGCCAACGATGGTAGCATTCAGCGCGGTGAGAACGAACTTCTTGGTGGACACGGTGACATTAACGAGTTTCAACTGCTGAAGTATCCAGTGGACGTTCTGTAGGTGCTCCCATATGAAGCAGCGGATCCCCAGGTTTTCCGGGATGGTTTCGTAAGTACCATCCAGGTCCTGGTATCGACTCACGACCCCTTTAACCGGGAGGTCGTCAATGAACGGGTAGGTGAATTGAGGGATTTCGTCTTGGAGGATAAACGAGATGTCGGCCTGGTATATCTGCACGGCATTGGTGTATCCCATCAGGACAGTGGTGAGACGGTGGGGACCCATGGGGCTGCTGAAGGTCGTTAAATCCCGGGAGTCTTGGTGGAGGGGTCGCTGATCGTATCCGGCAAAGAGGTCCATCATTCCGTATACTGCGTATCCGGCAAATGATTCTGCAAAGTGCTCGATGAATGGAGGGGTGGAGGAGTCGCGGATGGTGATGGCATTGAGGGGCTGTAGATCGTGGACGAGGCGGAGGGATTTACCGTCCCCCTTGAGGACGCAGAACCAGCGGGAACGGTACGCGGATGTGGACGGTTCGTAGACTCCGGATGCGATCCGGTCCTTGATGATCTTTACCGTCTCCATCCACATAGCGGGGGGAACAGGAATGTTGTGTAGTACCCAGGGAGTGTGGGGCACCATTGGAATCTTTACGGGCGGGAAGTATCTTGGGTCCATTCTACCTCGCTCGAGCGGCGTCTAGGCAAAGGCCATCTCCTGCTCGCGCACAATCCAGTGCACGAGCTTGAGTTCTTCCAGCCAAAGCCAATTCGCGGGATCTAGATCAAGGGCATTAGCTTTTTCCTGCGTAAAACGAGTTCTGGGAATAAAGTCCGGTGAATGTGTAGGTAGTGGTATCATCCCGGCGAGCAGATCATCTGGCAATGTCCGTGTGACTCGGAACTCCTCATCCACAGGAGCGAGCACCGACCGGACCTTTTTTGCCACCGGCTTGTAAGCCAGTGCATGGGAATTGGTATTGTATGAATAAACGGAAGAAAAAGCGTCTGTAGCGTCTGGGTTCAAAACAGTTTGCGTAGATGAAAGAAAAGCGTAGTCCGACGAAGGTGGAATCGGTCCAATAGACAATGGTGGTAAGCGCGTATAGAATGGGGACGAAAAAGACGATGGTGTGAAATGTTCATCGGAAACGGGCAGAAACGGATCGGGAATGGAAGAAACAGCAAGGCAATTATAATCTCTCCTGACGGTAGTCGGATCATCGAAGCCTAAAAACCCATCTCCACGACGGATTGGTGGTTGTTGCATTGCTTATTCTTGTGGCAATGCGGACAACCTTTGGTCCATGATCGGGTCGACAATGTGAATTGTTTCCTGGTGTTCGGGTCACGGAGAGTAATCGTCTGTGACCCGTCTGGGAAGTCGTCAGTAGTAGCGCTCATTAAACAGTGAAATGGTCTCCCGAGCAATAGATCGAAGTTGGCGCGTGCCAAGATCTGTACCTGCACCATTACTTCACCCGCGCCGAGATCCAGTACGAGATTCTCTAGGATGCCGATGGTGGTATTGATGCTAGTATTCGCCGATGACATCCTCATCATATGGTCTGATCAGATCGGCAACCCGAGATCCTCCCATATACGCTTGGGCATCGTGATTATCTCTGAACCTGAATTCAAAATGCCTCAGATGACTCGTCCTGAACTCCCGACCTTAGCATCCACCGCCTGCAGAGGCAGACTATGATGCGCAACGATGAGCCCATCATTATTCCAGAAAACCCAGTTGCTGAAGTCGCAACCGACTGCGTCTGGGTCCAGACCGGACAGCTCGTTTACCTGAACAATGTTAGTGGACGAATTGGTAACCCTCTTAACTGTGGTGAGGTCCCGGAATTGCTTCCTGAACTCAGGTGATACAGCAAACAGGTCCTTCACCAGCACCGGAACAGAAGTGTCCAGTACCTGATCTAATACTTGTTGCGGAGCTGCCTTGTCCTCAAGCAGAAACAAGTATTTGAACTGTGTGGAGGGGGGAAACAGTTGGTTAGTATTTGGGACGCAGGGGAGAGTGTTACTCTGATCTCCCAATCGAGTAATGGCGGATTCGGGTTGTGCCAATGATGATGGGGTGGTGGCTGTGTTGCGTTGTTTGATGCAGGGAGCTGACGTTGATTGCTCAGGGCGAGATGAAGATGATGGGGTGGTCTTCTGAAGTTCCGGAGAGAGAAGCTCCTCTGATACCGTGGCTGCTCTCGGATCCGGTCGCTTCTGAGGTGGGATTTGCACCCCGTCGAACCGGACACGTTTACCCTTGTCCTTGGCCGCTCTATCTACCTGGAAGCTTGCCCAAGCCTGCGCGAAGTAAGGTTTGAATTCGTCGTTAGTATCCTCCGAATCACTTTCCTGTTCCTTAGTCAAGATAAACGTGGACAGGTCGATGTCCAGTACCACAAGTGTTTCCGAGTACGAGGTGAAGAAGATGCTGGTGGTGACATGCAGTGGTGGGTCCCTGGCGAATGAGGTAGAGGTGCTGGCGGAGGTTGATGGTTGTCCACCCTGACCGATACCTAACGTGTAGTCGACGGTGTCTTTGAGGCACCTGCCTCCCGTAACTCACGGAATCTTGGATCCGTCTGGCATATAGAGTCGGCTGTCTTGTCCCCGGACCACTTTCCCTGTGTTCAAATACTCCATGCAGACTGTGCATGTACGGGTGAAATGCCCAGGTCCCGCACAGAACTTGCAGAGCGGTGGTGGCCAGGTTGCCTGCATGGCTTCAACCTTGATACCGGTTGCCGGGTTGAATGCCAGGTTTGCGGGAGTGGTATGTGGAGATGGGCGAGGTGGTGCGTAGGCGGGTTGTTGTTGGTGAGGGGCAGCGAAGGGAGGTTGGGCGACAAAGGCAGGCTGAGGGGCTACGGCAGGCGGGAGCGATGAGCAAAAGGCCGATCCAGTTAGGAGAAACTGGGCGACGGCAATGACGTCACTCATTGGGTAGGGGTCATCCGGATGGACATCCTGTTTCATGATTAGTAGATGTTCCCGTACTTTTTGTTGTAGCATGGATGGGAATCCGTTAAGGTAGAGCATGTCCCACTCCACTTCAGCTAGCTTCCGGTTAGCAATTAGCAATGCGGAATTTTCTGAAACGCCCGGATATACTCTTCGAGCTCGTCCCTGTTCCACATCTGCTTTGTCTGGTAGTCCTGGACAAGATACTGAATGTCAGCTCGACAATAGCGGTTAGTCCCTTCGCAACCCAGGTATAACTTCTTCACGGCTACTACGAACACATCCCAATCCGCAGGGGCAGCTGTTGCTTCCGGAAGAGTCTGCCACAACTCCACTTCATCCAGCATGGCATACCGAAGAGCCGCTTTTGTTTTTCTCGCTTCATCAAGGGCGGCAGCGTCGCCAAGGTATTCAATATCTTCTAAGTATCGAGGGAGCTCGGAAGGAGACTTCCTGTCAAATTTCGGGGCGTTAGGGGTTCCACAAAGCGGCATTTGGATTGGTTGTGCCATTGCTAGTGGTGGGTTCTGTTGAGGGTTAGCGGGTGGTATAACCGGGTATGGATCGGGTAAGGCCAGGAAGAATGGTAAAACAGGAGATAAAACTGAGGAGGAAGAAAAGGATGAAGTACGTAGTGAGGAAAGCTGTTCTGAACAGAGTTCGGAAGGACAGGTACTGAAGTCAAAGAGAAAAGATAAAGAAGGAGATGGAGTCGGGTTAGGTAACGGAGATGAAAGTGGGGACGACTCGGAAGTGGAGAGAGATGTTAACGGAGAAAGCGGAACTGAAGCGGGTGAACGGTACTGGGTGGAGAAAGGAGTTTGCTGCGGGGTTGAGTGGATGAAAGCACCCGGAATAAAAGGTGAGTCAGAAAGCGGGGAGGTGGGAGAGTGAAATTGGTTGTGTTGGGCTCTTTCCGGGGTAACCGGGATAAGGAGCTCGGATTCTGTGGAGAGTTCGAGGCGGCGGAAATCAGCTAGGAGATCTTCGATCTCTAATTGCTCTGGAGTGGGTCTAAGCGACCTTCTCGTCAACCTGTCAAAACCCCTTGCGGTGGGCTCCAGTTGTAAAACAGATAGTCAGTCTAGGGTGTGTCAAACCCCAAACGAAGCTAGGGAAAACTAGCAAAGACACAAGGTGGGTGTGAGCTGATACTTGTCCCAAGGGGCCTGAGGTAGGTTAGTGGTGAGAAGGGTGTGCGAAGACTTTCCCGCAGGCAAAACAATAAACCCGGATGAACCCAGTTGAAATGCAGGGATCCGGATGGACGAAGTGAGTTTCTAGTCAAGGACGAGGACCGGATACGAGCAGAAAAGGTGACGAGGTTTGGACGAGGTCAGGGAAAGGACTTAGAATCGTAAAATCGAGCCAGAAAGAAGGTACTGCATTCCTGCAAAAGGTACAGATTTTATAGTCCGGGCAACACCCAAGACTTAGTACATATAAGGTAACTACAAAAAGCGCAATCAAAGGCTGTAAAGAAAATAATCTTCGCTGTCACGGGTAACAATGTCGCGTAGAAAGAGACAAGAAACCATGCGGAAAGCTACTAATCGCCTTGTAGTCACGTACGGCGACCCTTCAATGGAATGAAGTAAAAATGGTCTGGAACGATCCGGACGGAAGTAAGTGCCGCTGGTGATTGGGTGTACAAATAAGGAACGGGATAAAGTAAGAATGATGTACGAAAACGAATGGAACTTGTTACGTCAGGTTAGTCATCGACCGGCCATGCCCGGGTTGGGACGGATGATCGGAAAGGATGGAACGGAAAGCGGAAACATACTTATTAAGGTCGGGTCCACTTGAATGGACACAGGGTAGGACGGGAATGGTACTGGACACGTTTGATAACCTAGAGGGTGCTGGAGAGGGGGAAAAACTCTGTATATGGACGTAGAGAGCCTCCAGCTCCTACACTGGCTACCAAGCACAGCTTGAGTACCTCCTCAAGCAGGAGAGCTATGCGCTGCCTCCTCCCATCCCCACTCCTCCTCCCCAACATGACGATCCCCCTTCTCTCCTCTTCCTCCTCTGAACCAGTGGCTTGAGATGTGAGCTCAGTCAAGCTTGGGAGGAAAAGAAGATTGCCGAAGAAGATGCCAACAATCGGCCACAGAAGGTACTGGGTGAGAGAGTCTTAGACCTAGGACTAACCAATATGCCACTGACTACCTCCCCATCAATGGGGAGGTTCCTTCTTCTCGCTGTAAAATACTAGTCCCATCTGTGCTGCAATAGCAAGAGGGATACTAGAAAATAAGAAAGAAGGGTACAAATAGGTTCATCCCAGGGACCCTAAAGAAGTCGGTGGGGGCGAAGGATCTGACTACACAATCCGGAAAGGAATCTGGAAAGATAGGGGCTAAACCCAGACAAACCCGATCCGGAAAAATGATGAGAAAAAGATCTGGAAAGTGAAATAGAGATAGGAGGAAGTAGGAATATACGTTTGATATTGGAATCCAAAAATCCGGAGTAGATTTGATGAGATGGTAACGAGATAAGAGAGATCCGGTCAAGGACAAGGACCAGATATGAGTAGAAAAGTGATGAGGTTCACAAAGACACGGCTTCACAGCAAGAAAATGGGTAATCAATACACACAGGCGAAAGATGTATTATCCATCACACTACAGGGGTTTTATAGTCAAGGGAACACCCAAGACTCTTCCTAATAAGGGAAATATCAATCAGTAACCAAGTATGTCAAAGAAAAAGAAAAAGAACATCGTCCCTTCACAGGTAAACAGAAACCATGCGGAACACTACAAAGGGATCTAGACCTATGTCGAAGTGATATGACAGCTCAATGAAACCAAAAGAAAACAATCCGAATGAAAAACAAAGATCCGGATAGATCTTGCACGTGCGGAGATCCAGAAATGGACAGATAATGTCGGATTGCATCGGATTGGATCGGGTTGGGCTAGGATTGGATCGGGTTGGACTAGGATTGAATCGGGTTGGGCTAGGATTCATCGGAATATGATTAGGGGCGATGTGGAAGTCAGTGGAATGATAGGATACGACCACAAGGAACTTCAGTTCCTTACAGCGCATTCAATACGGTCTCGAGTGCAACATCATAACGGCCTTGTTGTCACTCAAACACAGCTGACTTCATCCATATCTATACGGATTGAGCCTGTGTCGAACTAGAAATATATAGATGACTTACCTGCTCGGTGTCGGCTACCGTTTGTGCATGGACGAGCAATTCCCTCGCGACGCCCAGTTCGCCATTTTCCGCCTCTAGCTTAACAGCGGCAAGCCAGATTTGTTCGCTTTCAGGGTTTGCAATGAAGGCTTGTTCAAGTACTTCGCGGGCAGCAGGTACATCCCCAGCTAGCCACTTTTCTTTCGCAGACATGAGCCAGAGAACTCGGCTTGGGGGCAGTAATGTACGGATTGGATGAGGACAGCGCCGAGAGATTCCCTTTGGGACCACCATCAATACAATACCAGGAAAGGAGAGGAGGATTATTGAGACGTACCGGGTTCCATGCGCCTTTTCAAGGTCTGCTGCCTTGCGCCACAAGTTGTGTTTATCGGGGAATACCTTGAGCGCATATGCCAAAATTGCCCTGGACGTGCCAACCATCCCCCTCGCCTCCATGCTCTCTGCATCTGTGATCCACGTGTCCAACCGATCCTCCTCTTCAACCTCCATGGCCACCGTCGCTTTGATGATCGCCTCGCACGTCCTCGGTGACCCCTCCATTTGGCCTTGCAAGCTTTGTTCAGTACCGCCTTCGTGCACTCTGGCATTTCAAGACAAGCGAGCGCTAGCTAGAGTTCAACAGAGAGAGGAATTACTTCCACGGCATGAGAGAGTAGGATGCGGGCATCGGATGCCGATGTTTCGAGGCTGACTGTTTCTTTCCATAGTCGTACGGAGTTGGGGATGTTCTTGAGAGCTACAAAAGGGTGAGGAACGAAGTGACCACGATAACGAGTGTAAGAGCTAATACCTTTTCGGAGCACTCATTTTTGCGTCTTGTTCAAGATCGGCCGCGGCAAGCTATATTTTGACGCTTTGCCCAACGTGTTGAACAGCGTTTGCAAGGATAATTTTAGCGTTGTCTCGGTTCTGTAACGAAGGTCAATGCCTGAAACGGTGGCTATCGTTGCTGTACGTACGTGTAATCGAGCAGCTTCGAGCCAGACATCTTCATTCTTTGGGCATTACTCGCATCCGGCCTTGATCAGCTTGCGTGCGGTAACTATTCGACCAGCATGCTGCGTGCTGGTCCTTTGGCCAGGTGCGGACGTCGTTGGACACAAAGTCTTGGCCGAAGATGCATGCGTGTGAATTTTCTCATGATAAGGCGTCCTGCGGCTAGATAGCAAAGATAGATACGCTCGTATATAAGAAAGGCATAGTAGATGCTACTTGGATTCCCCCCTCTGCCTAGAATGCCCCGCCACTCAGAAAGACAAGAGCTCCTTCTCAGCATCCACACAGCCTCACAGACAGCTCACCAGCTCCAGGAGGCTGACCTTGAACAACAGTTCAAGGAAGAGGCTGATAGCTCTGATAGCTTTGAGTCTGATGGCCTTCCTGGATTCATTCCATCTCCTATCTCTCCCTCCTCTCCCATCCTCATCATCCCAGACCTTTTATTCAATTCAGACTCTGAGTTGCATGACTCTGATTCATCATCAGACTCTGATGACAGTAATGTGAGTCCTACCAGCCGCTACGATCGCTTTGTTGGTGCTATTGCAGCACTTGAAAAAGAGGTTTTGCAAGCACGTGTGCTTCACAAACCTCTGGCACCACCTATGCACGCACCACAGATTCATGTGCTTGCACAGTGTGAGGATCATCCTGAAGCATTTCGCAAGAAGCTTCGGGTTGATCATGATATTTTTGATGATATTCTGGATCAGATCATCAACCACCCCATATTCCACAGCTGATCTGCAGCCAACCTCCAGCTCTCTGTAGCTGTCCAACTTGCGATCTTTCTTAATCGTGCTGGACACTATGGTAATGCAATCTCCATCTCTGATGTTGCATTATAGGTAGGAGTATGTGAAGGCTCAGTCGTAAACTGTACTAACCGGGTCATGGCTGCACTCCTGGATGAACATGATACGTTTATCCAATTCCCCACAGATCCAGAATCTGTTGATCGCACAAATGCCAAAGCATATGCTGGAAGCATTACATGTCCACAGTGGCATGGTGGCTGGTTGGCAGTAGATGGATCTTCTATCCCTCTGTTTCAAAAGCCTGGATATTATGAAGCCTGGATATTATGGGGAAACCTTCTTTGATCGAAAATCAAGGTATTCCTTGAATTGTCAAGTATGTGATTTATATTTTGAAAGAATTTTATGATACATTCTTGATTTTTATTATCATAGGCAGTTATCATGCCCCACAATCTACTAATTGTGGACTATGGACTTGGCCACCCAGGCAGTTCACATGACTCATATGCATTCAAAGGAACAGAAATTTATCAGCAGCACAACACCTACTTAGCTGACAATGAGTGGATATGGGGTGACAGTGCTTATCCTCTTTCAACTTGGCTTGTTCCCCCCTTCAAGAAGCCAAGGAATCAAGCACTGAACAGGGAGCAGAGAACATTCAACTATTTTCTATCCAAGGTAATTTCAATCTTATGTAACTTTTTGCCTTTTGCTTCTTGCTTATGGATCTAGGTTCGGGTTCGGGTGGAACATACATTTGGTGCACTCAAAGGCCGCTTTCAATCACTTCGAGAGCTGCGGATTCCCATTGGCTCCCAAAAAAACCTTGATTATGCCACAAACTGGATTATTTGTTGTATGATCCTTCACAACATGATCATTCGATTTGAGGAACAGAGGTATGGGCCAAAGTCAGCACAGAGGCAGGCTTCAGAGGCTTGGGCAAGGCAGGAGGGAGGCCATGAGGAGAAACCTGAGGGGGCTGGAGTGGACAGCAATGATGGAAGACCAGGTCATGTATTTCGTCTCAGGTTAATGGGGCAGTTGGTTCAGCATCGTGCAAGACAACACTAGGATTGTAACAAAGACTATATGAAAACAGGGACATGAAAACAAAAGTGTAGCAACAGAATGTAGGTACAAGTATTGGAAAATGTCCTCAAGGAACCATATTAGCATCAGGCATGATTCCTTTCATCATGAGCGAAAGCCGAAGTACTTCCACCTCCGCCTGCTTCACCTTCATAGCCTCAATGGCAGAGCGTGCCTTTGCTTCCTCAAGGCGGATTTCCGCCTCTTTGTTTTCCATGGCCCAGACATGGATTGCGTGCGTGTTCGTGTTCTCAAATTGCATTTTATCCCGTTGGAATTGAAGGTTTCGTTCATCGTCAATGTGCTTTATCTTCATCGCAAGGCGATGGTTTTTCTCCATCGAGATGGCAAGGCAGCGAGAGCCAATGCCATCTGACCCGGGGGCCAACTCGGCTGTCAGCTGCGACATGGTTTCATCAAGATCGAGGCAGATACGTTTACCTTTACTATCATCAGAGGAATTGGACATAGCACCAGACAAAATGGGAGAGATGATGCGGTTGCGTGATCTGCTTGCTTGCGATGAAGCACGAGATGTTGAGGGACGAACATCATGGAAGGGGGTAGAGGAACGGGTGGGGAACGCCGATGGTTGACGGGATTGTTATCCGGGTATACTGGCCCTGGTCGCCATGAGCTGGAAGCCGGCTTCACGGGTGTGATAGTCCGACGTGTGTTCTTCTTCCGGGGGGTCATCAAAGTCGAAATCGAGATCCAGTCCGAGTGCATTGAGGGGCTCAACGGCCTAAAGACATTAGAATTTTTTAGTGGGGGAACTAGTATACATACCTTGTGCTTTCCTTTCTGCGCAACTCCCTGGTTGACTGCCTTGGAGGGCACGACCTCCTCCTCATCCACCCCTACACCCTCAGCCAGCTCATCTTCGTCCCACATGCTGAAGTCTTCGTCGGGTGGGACGGCGGCAGGTTGTAACATGCCATCTGTGGCGTGTGCGACTTGCATGGCCGGAGTAGCTACTTGCTGATTGACGGGGATAGGTTTCTTGGCGGGGGCGACGAGCTTGAGAAAGTCTGCACCGCGGGACTTGCCGGGTTGCGAGTTCGTGAGTTTGGCGGTGAAGTTCGGAATGCCATTCCAGATGGCATAGAGATCGTCGTACCAGGGGAAGTCCTTGAGAATTGTGGCGTGGATATTTGGTGCATCCACGCCAGCTTGGACACCTTCCCCGGTTTGGTGGAGCGAGCGATAGTGGAGGACGAACGTCTTTCGGAGGCTGGATGCAGTTAGTTATAAAGTAGAGCGAATTTAATCGGGGGCAGGGACTTACTAGCTGATGCGGTTTGTGACCGACATCGTGAACTTTTTGGGCATGGCAGCGAACCAAACCTGCCACTCCAGATCCTGACTGAAGATGAGTTGAGCAAGGACCGCACAGATGGCGGTTTTGTCCTTGCCAGACGGCTTCTCCAGATTTTCGGGACGGTCCGCTTTG
>JBBPRR010000670.1:0-18327 GCA_038093115.1 Hortiboletus flavorubellus | reverse complement strand
GATCGCCATCAAACGACGTCTCTTCACATGCATCCCGTGAAAATGCGGTTAGGGTACCGGTGTACGGGGTGGAGAGGAAGGACATCACTGGCGGCGACGGTGTTGGTGTCGAACCCGCCCGTAAGTGAATGATTAGTAGTGGGGGTGGTGTGGTGCCACGAGTTGGGACGCGGACACGCCTTGATGTTCCATTGAAGTAGGAGTTCCCTTGAAAGCGATTCCGAGAAGTCGTCGACGGGTCCAGGTTGGCGAATCGGGTCGACAAAGGAAGGCCGTGAACACTCGCCATGCTTGCTAGAAAAACACGTTGCATGGATCGGAGTCGCGCCTCGATACCACTTGCACCACCCGCCCGCCCCGCACAGCAAAAAAAAAATACAGCACCAGGCCCCCCCTCCGAGAACGCTATCATCGAGCTCTTCTGCAATAATGTCCTAGCTTTCCCCAGGTGGACCCACCTCCCCTGAAAGTTGATCACTGCCCGGCTCACACCGACTACGCGCCAAAAGTTCACGCTTTAAAACAGCACGCGGGCATCAGCGTCGGGTGTGCCCTCGACTTCGCCAAACATGCCGTTTCCGGCATTATTGGACACGAAGTGGGCGAGGCGCCCAAAAAAACTTCTTGCGACGGGGTGACGTTGAGGGTGAGGAGAAGGAGTTGGGTGAGAGGGTAGAGCTTGGTGAGAGGGGGTGGGCACGGACGGTTTACTGTCGTGGATGGTGCCGCGTGAGTGTCTCGGGGTACGCCACGAGCCAGACTCTTGGGGGAAGAGAGATGGAACTGGGGGACGAAGGAAAGCGAGGAACGTAAAGTCGATGCCAGCTTCTCGGGCGCACCACTACCAATGTTGTACGTGCTTCCTCTGTCTGATTCTTCTTGTTAACGAAGATGAAACATCTTCGGGAATGGGTCGTAATGTCACGGCATTATTGGCAGGGGGTTGTGGAGAGCTGGACGAGCATCATAAAGTCACGGATTGTATCGACGGATTACCATCGGCTCCTCATAGAGACTGATAGGCACCAAATGAAATAGGAATACAGCCATTGTGAGTTGATCGGTCTTGAGGCGGATTCGTTATGGCAACGGGTGCCAGCCCCCAGACCCCGCCGCCGGACCTTTGTCGAACGTCAGTCCATAATGTGCCTCGTTCGACAGGTCTTTCTCCCCACAAACCTCCTAGGTAGTTAGTAATCGCACTACCATCTCTAACCTCCGTGTCGGTGATGACGTGTGAACGAAAGGTGGTATTTAGTGTCGATGGCCATCGTGTCGAAGGGGAGTTTGAAGTTGATCGGTTTATTGTTCCTTTACGAGTAACTCTGATCAGACCATCGTCGATCACTGGGAGGATAGGGGAAACACAAGCAGCCGCTCCGATTTGAACGGCTGTCCACTACAACTTGGCCTTGTCCTTGTAGCTATCTTTTTTCAAATCCGCCGACCAAGGTGCCCCCTCCACCAGTACCTTGTTCATCCTCCTCAGTCTGCTTTGCAACCTTTCTAACGTATCCTCTCCGATAGGCAAAAACAACGGGATCTTTTTGCCATTATCACCACCGAGTACCAGTCGATACAGCATCTCTCCAAACTTGTATGGATCGCCATCAAACGACCCCTCTTCAAAGCTATCCCGCAGTACGGTAGTCACAGAATCTGTATAGGCGGGGTGGGGAGGGAGGACTTGGGTGGAGGCGAGAACATTGGTATCAAACCCCCCGGGTTGGAGGATGCAGATCTAGGGTGAGTAATCAGTGGGGGTAGTGTGGTGTGATGTGAATTGAAGTGTGGGACTCACGTTAATGTTCCATTTCAGCGGCAGTTCTTTCGAAAGTGATTCCGTGAAACCTTCGATCGCTAAGGATAACCAGGTCCAGGTAGGTGAATTAGGGCAGCAAAGGAAAAACGGGAACTACTCTCACCATGCTTGCTGATATCCAGGAGAGGACGCGTTGCGCAGGTCAAGATCCTCAGAGGTGCGCCTCAATACAACTCGATCAGCTCACCTTGCGCAATAAAACGCAACACCGGGCCCTGCCTGGAACCCTCCAACGGAACTGTTCTGTAGTATAACCCCACCTTTCCCGGGTGGGTTTACCTCCCTGAAAAATTTGACTGCCGCCCGGCTCACACCGACTGCACCCCAAAAATTCACCTCGAACAGCGCGCGGGCATCAGCGTCGGAGGTGCCCTCGACTTCGCAAAACATGCCGTACCCGGCATTGTTGAACACCACGTCAAGCCGTCCAAAGACTTCTTGGGTGCGAGTAAACGCGGCGGTGATATCAGAGGGACGGGTGACGTCGAGGGCGAGGAGAAGAAGCTGGGTGGGAGGGTAGAGCTTGGTCAGAGGGGCGAGCACGGACGGTTTACGGAGTGTGGCAACGACGATGTCGCCTTTGCGGAGCACGACTTCAGTGAGGGCTTTTCCGAACCCGGAGGATGCGCCAGTGACTGTCGCGGATGGTGTCGCGTGAGTGTGAGTGAGTACTTCGATGTCTCGGGTACGCACTGAGCCAGACTTTTGGAACGTACATGAGGAGGTGAATTGGGGGGTGATAGCGATCGTCGGGTCGACGTACGCTCTTCGGACGCGCTGCTAGGGACTAGTCAGTGTTACTTATTAATAATTTGTACATTACTTTATGTGGTTAGATGGTGTGCCGTACAATGTGTCTGGACATGTGACTATCGGAAGTTCAAGCTCTTGAGAAAGCGTTCAAGTTGAACCTGACAAGTCATGTCTTTCACTTCCATATTTCGAGCGAGTTCCCGGGCACGAGTCCCCTCCCGGATACGCACCCCACGGCAGAAAGTTGGATGGGGTACCCAGACGGCATGTTCTAGCAACCACGTCCTTATCTTGTACTCACACTCGACCCATCAGCACACCCTGATAAACACCCTTGATCCGCACCGCAATCCGACCCTCTGCCACCGCAATGACCCTGTGCAGGGTGCAACCCGCACACTCACCACCGCAGCCACAGCCGTCTCTTCAGACCAACACCCCATGGCCGACTTGCCGATCCCCAGTGCGGGTGACCGCAAGATCGCCATTATGTGGACGCCGCAGAACTGGTCGCGTTTGTACGTCTCTTTGTAAATCCCGATCATGCCATGATCCTTCCATGGCGATATCACACCCTTGCTTCTAGTCATCACATTTGGTTGCGAGATCACTGTCGGTGTCCGAGCTGTTTTCACCCCGTCACGAAACAGAGATTGCTGAACACGTTCGAGGTGCGATGTCGCGGTTCGAATGTGGTGTCATTTTAACACGTATATGCGGCCCTGTATGGTCTAGATCCCTCCGAATATCAAACCGCACCATATCAAGGCGTCGACTGAAGGCCTAGATGTTGTCTGTGTGTCTTCGTCGACGCCACTCTTGCAAGATGGATGACTCATGCGTTGATGCAGGGCCTGATTCCGGAACTGATTATCATTCCTCGTTTTATCCGTGGTCTTGGTTGAAAGCGCATACATATGACCCTCCACTGAAGTCACGCTCTACCTTGTGCGAGTTTGTGTTTATGTGTCGAGTGCCTCACGGTTGCCTGACGGACAACCCAGGAGGGCGTTATGGGGGGCGAATGTAGCCAAGTCACCTCCGACGGTTCCCTATGCAGATGCCATGGAGAGCGATCAGGGGTTATATAACTGGTTATCCAACATAGTGGGTGTGAAATGGAAGACAGTGGATATGTAGCTGACAATTGTATAGGACCGGTTTGGTTTTTGCCTCGTTTCTGGCGTTCCTGCCACTCCCGAAGCGACAGAAGAGTTGACGAAGCGCATTGGATTCATTCGTGAAACGCAATGCAAGTGTATCATCTTCCTTTTCTGGAGTGTGATACAGAAATTGATTCCAGACGGCAAGTTTTGGGAATTTACAGCTGACCTTTCGAAGGGAGATACAGCCTATACCACGATGGCACTTGGTGCACACACCGATAATACTTACTTTGTCTGTGTTGGTTGTATCGGGCAAGTTTTATGACTGACGTGAGCGACAGACGGATCCCTGTGGTCTCCAGCTCTTCCACCTTCTTTCCCACACCGAAGGTTCTGGCGGGGCCACGCTTCTCGTGGACGGCTTCTACGTTGCCTCACTACTAAAGAAGCAGCACCCTGACGCATACGAGCTCCTGTCACGGATTCCTATTCCTGCACACGCTGCTGGGGAAGCAACTGCACTGTACCGGCCGAGTCCGCCAAGTGGGTACCCACCGCTACGACATGATGTGAACGGAGAACTCGTGCAAGTGCGGTGGAACAATGACGACCGAAGTGTGATGGACCATGTAGATGTCGACTTGGTCGAGTCTTGGTAAGCAGCGACACTGCGACACGGGCGCGGCTGATGAGGTGGGCCAGGTACGACGCGATCCGGACGTGGCACGCGCTGCTGACGAGTGCAGACTCTGAGTACTGGGTGCAGTTGACGCCAGGGACGGTGCTGAGCGTGGACAACCACCGGGTGTTGCACGGACGATCGGCGTTTGATGGGAAGCGGCGTGTATGTGGCGCGTACATTGGGATGGACGAGTATCGGTCGCGACTGGCTGTGCTGAGGGAACGTGTCGAGCGACATGTTCGGAGTCTCTGACAGAATTGGAGAGGGGATTTCCTTACGCGCGGCACCGAACACAGCCTCAGGGAGGAGTGGGAGAGTGGAGGCAATTGGAAAAAGTGCGGGGTGATTGGTCACGTGTTGGTGCGTCTGGACCATGTCACATGACGCGGGGTTTGAATCAGGAAATGGGAATGATCGAACTCAAGATGCGGGGTGTCTGGGGTCTGATGGCTATTTGTACCTCTCCTTATCACGCCGCTCGTAGTTGCCTTCTGCTCGACCATGGCTACCCTCTCGACGTATGGCGTCGTCCCGCCAGACACCCGCCGTCTCCAACATGCCGGCCAGTTTCCCCTCCTCCCCACAGACCAGTTCGCCCGCATGCATCTCGAGCACCTCACCGCACACCCTCCCGACTCGGTCCTCTTTCCTTTTCTCCATGGCCTCGACGGCGACAATGATGCCCAGTGCATGTTCTTTGCCTCCCCCGCATGTTCCGACAAGCCCCCTCACCCTGCTGCCATGATCCGCGACCCCTCAGGTCGCGTCGTCCGTCCTCCCCGCTACAGGGGCCTCGTTTGGGTCCTCTGTGACGACGACCTCGATCCACCCCCCGCCCCAGTCTCCGAGGACAACGAGTACGACACCGACTCGGACGTCTTTTCCGAGGACGACCCAGACATCCACATGACCCCGCCTGACCAGGACCTCCCTATGGATATCGATCCGCCACCCTCCTTTATGCACCCAACCACCCTCCGCATACCCTCCGCAGACCCGATCACAAATACCAAGACTACCCATTCCCGTCTCTCCCACGACCGAAGTCCCTCGTCCTCGTCCGACTCGTCGACGGACACTTCCTCGTCCTCGGGTGACTCCCATTCTGGATCCACGAGTGCCACTTCTCTCCCTTCCCCGTCTAGCCCCCCATGCCCCGGCCCATTTGCCTCTTCCGCGTTAGAGACCACCCCTTCATCCCAATCTGCTCCAAGTACGTCACTTTGTCTTCTCGTCCCCGTGATGCGCTTTGACTTCCGTTTCAGGAACCGCCGCTCGCAACGAAAAACCTCCCGAAAAGTACCCCATCTTGACCTGCTCGTTCCTTCCCTCTCAGCTCATACAACCCTGTTCTTCCTCGCACACATACGATTTTCACGGTTGGGCTCGTGGTGACACGACGGTGCTTGACATGGACTGGGAGTTCAAGCCGGCCAAAGTCCCTAGTGGCATCAGTTTACGCAATTTCGGCATACAACTCGTAAGTCTTGTCGCCTCATCTCATTACAACTTATCAATTCCCAAGAAGCCTCTCTACACCTCCATCTCAGACATTGTTATATACTCTCCCCAGGGTCCTACCCCTACCGCACTCAGAGTCGCAGCCCGATTCAAGAAAGCCGTCCAGAAAAAGAGGCGGGAGCGATTGGAAAGGTGGGTTCAGGCCGGCTTTCATCATGAGGAGGAAGGCCAAGGGGAGCAAGACCCCCATTCAACCCTCGAAGGGTTCCTTAAATACGGTGTCTATGTACTCGACGCCAACGCGGAGCAGTTGGAGCGTGATCTTCCCTGGCTCGTTGTCAGGAAAGACGGCGAATGTGCCGGCGGTTGCGAACGCACTGTCCCACCTCGGAACGAGATCGTGTGCTGTCCCCTTGGTAGTGGGGTGACGCATGGCCTCACGGAGGCAACCGACGGACGACTTGTTGGTGAACTCGAAATCGAGGCGAGGTTGGCGGCAGAACAAAAACAAACCGAGACCCGGTCTGCGTCTGCCTTGCCGAACGCAGATTCCACTGCTTCGCTTGACCAGGCATCAGGATCGCCCCTGAGTGTCAATACGCGTATCCACAGATGCAAGCGCGCGAACACGATCGACTTTGCTCAGCGCGAAAAGGACGAGATGAGAGATCTTACACGCGCCTCCGAAATTCTGACTGTGTGGGGCAGTGATGACAGGGACGTGCATGTGGTATGCGATCTCCTCTTATACTCACCGCTCTACTCATGCGTGGCGCTGTAGGACGAAGCTCCCGGCAGTACGACAGCGACATATTGGAATACAAATGTAGGTCAAGTCTTCTTGGGGAACGGTAATGACGTTCCATTATGGAAGCCCGCTTTGAGACGAAGAGGACCCATACGGCCTCGTTCTGAGGCTAGTTGTGATACTCAGCCGACCACTTCCCCATACATAAATCCATTCGCACATCCCTATATCTCCCATGATTCCGAAAAACCTTCCCCGTTCGACACATATTCGAATGACCCCTCGCATGGTCTCGGTTTTGATATCTGCATCGAATGTCACGACCATGCTCCCTTTCCGTCTGTGGCTCACCTTCGAGCCGCTGAGGAACATGTACGGATGATGGAAGCGGAATGGATTGAACTGTGGCGCCGACACTGGGAACAACAAGGTTGGTGTGCGTCTTCTCCGCTCAGCTCATCATTTAACCTAGTTAACAGCTGAGGCTGACTCGCTCTGTCCCCAACAACCTCCAGGTGCGATCCCGCCCCGCCCCCCACCACACCCTTCCGCTATCCTCCATCTCCCCTTTCCGAGTTCCCCGCAAGCAACTACCGCGGGGTTAAATACACTGCTTCCTGTTATCAGGTTTTTGGAGAAAATGGTCACGCCAGGAGCGCTGGGATGTCTGACAAGCGCGAGCCTTGATGTGGGATGTGCAAACGGTAATGGAATATCTAGGACATCCCCAAAAGCACGTACACTACCCACCCCGTGGTCTCCCATACCAGAATCAGGCGAGAGCAGGAGTGGCTCGATCACACCTCACAAGGCTGCCCCAGGAAGCACGAGTCATGAATACCCGATCGACATCCAGAAAAGCGTGAGCGACGCGACAACTCAATTGCGACCGGCATACCGACCCCGTCCGCTCAAAGTCTTGTTATATTCAAGTGATGGATACACGGAATCATCTGTTCCCGCTCTTTGTTTACTGATGGCTGTGAAAGGTTTGAGTTTACCGGAGGCGTATCTGGAGATGCAGGTCGGATTCCGCGCTCATCGTTACGTTCACTTACTGACTTAACCTTAGGTTACCAACCGCCGATCGTTTTTCGTTTATCAATCCGAGGTTGCCTTTTTGAAAAAGGTTGAAGGTCGATTGGGGGTAACTAATATTTCACTCCGCTCGCGATACCCGTATGGAGATATCCAGCGAGGAGTCGCCGGGCAGGCAGGTAACTACCCTGGCCCCAGGAACAATACTCACGGAAATCGACCCCATGCGTTGACCATCAACTACGGTTCATCTACGTCCACCGTGCTCCTGCCTGCCGCGTCGACCACGACGAGGCAGTTGAGGCGATCGAGGGCAAACACGTTGCCGTCCTTTATATCGGACCATCAGACATGGTTCGATGATGCGAGGTTTGATGGGAGTTTCCCGAGTCGCGTGCTTCCATTTTTGTATCTCGGGAACTTGTATGTCATTTCGTGTGTTATGACTAGTGACGCCCTAAACATAAACGCAGGAACCACGCCGCGAATGTATATATGCTGCACGCCCTCGGAATCACGCACGTGGTCTCTGTCGGTGAATGTGCTCTCGTACCCCCACCTCAAACGTCTACCTCCGCCTCTTCATCCAACCCTCCCAGCCTCACAAACACCCCTTTCCCCGCACTCCCCGCGGGACAAGGACCTGAAAATCAAGGCTCCCTTTGGATTGAAGAACGCGAAGGCCGGATCAAAGTCCTCGACATCAAAGGCGTCTGCGATGACGGCATTGATACTCTCGAGCCCCAACTTCACCCCATCTGCACCTGGATCGAGAAAGCTCGTCTGGCAGGGGGGCGCGTGTTGGTACACTGCCGCGTTGGGGTCTCCCGGAGCGCGACGGTGACGATTGCGTATGTGATGCAGCACCTTGGGCTGAGTCTCGTCGAAGCATATTTGGTCGTGCGAAGTCGCCGGTTATCGGTGTTGATCCAGCCCAATATGCGTTTGTTGTACAATTTGTTGGGGTGGGAGGTGAGATTGGCGAGGGAACGGGCGGGCGGGGACGAAGGACGGTTGAGGGAGGAATTGGGAAGGGCGTTGACTTGGCCGTATCTGGGGAGGGAGGTCCATGCTCTAAATGAAAAGTATTTGAGTTGAAGGGTGCGTTGGCTTTTTTCTTTTCATCAGTGTTTCTTTCTATGTTCTTTCTCTTCATCTCGTTTTCCGTGCTGTATTTTTGATGTTGTCGTCATCTTTCTTTTTGTCCCAGAGCCCCCCTTTTTTCTGTGCTCTTGTGCTTTAGGGTTGAAATGTCAGTTTCGACACATTGCTTGTCATACGCACAGGCACACGTCTGTCACTCCCAAGCGTACGTATGCCTGCCGTCCCGTTTTATTGTTATTATTATTGGCATTGGGGCGTCCATGTCGCTTTCTTTCTCGCTTTCGTGTATACAATACTGTGTTCAATTGACCTGTACATATCGGTTTACGTGCATCGTGTAGTCCAGTTGATTGTTCGGGGATTCGAAGATCGAGTTGAATACCCATCGACATCAATTGATGCTGAACCGTGCATTAGAACGTACGCTCGTGAATCGGTCTGTGTCGCCAAGGTCTCGCACTCATTTGACAAGTTGGTGACATGACTGACAGTAACGACAGGGGGATCGAGGGATCACTGGGCTCTGTAAGTAGATTGGTGACAAAAAAAGGCAGAAAAAAAGCTCAGTAAGCCCGCCCATAGCATTCCATCTACTAGCATTGCCATTCTCGGACTCTGACGCAACGAACGAATATATAGGATAAGCAACTAGACAGACGATAGTTCATTCATTCTTTCCCCCTCCTTTTTTCTCCCGTGATCATTCTACGCTCATTCACGATCTGTTTCCACGTGAGCGCTCTTAGTGTTTCCATCTCACGCTGGTGGTTTCCAGGTTCCTTCCTATCCTTGCTCGAGGTCTCGAGCAAGGATAGGAAAGAGTCTGTCAAGCGATCAGTTTCCCCGCAGTCGGCAAAGATCAGTATCGTACTGCATCCATTCCGTCTGTGTTGGCCCAGGGATGTCCCGATAATCCACGTTTGGTAAAAAAAAAAGAGGTGAGCTTGCTTGTGTGGCAAAACCTTGACCCGGATCCGAGTCGGCGATAACTGCCGAGTTTGTCGAGATCGGGTAAATGGACACTGCGACGCATCTTCATGGGTGGTGGTAGTTGAGACGAGCTCGGGGTCAGGTACTGGGGAGCACTCTGGAGGCTAGTATGGAATCCTGGTTCGCGCGGGTGACACCGATAGGGCGGTTCAATGTAAGGTACCCGCTTATTTGATTCTGTCCCGACTTTGAATTCCAGCTAATCGAGCCTATTACATGTGGTTAGACGACCATGACGGGCAGCCAAGATGTGACATGAAATCCTCAATTGCGGTCACCCTCACCAGTCGGGACCTCTTTTATCATGCTCGATACCTTGGCCTGAACCTTGAGTTTCTGCAACTCGATCTCCCTCTGCAACTTGCAGGCCTCCTTCTCAAACATAAGCCTTTGATGTTCCATCCTTTCTATTTCTATCTTCTTCTCTCTCATGGAGTTTTCATGTTGAATCTCGTCTAATTCCCTTTGCTTCTGCATTGCCTCCATCTTCCTAGCGTGTTCGCGCTGGAGTTCTGCGCACCTCTCGGCGTATAAATGGCGTAAGTCACGTCTGGCTTGCCTATCGGCGGCCCTTTGCTCCCGGCGGCGCTCGAAGGTGGAGACGAGGCTTCTGAGCTCGTGGATGCGGTTCCTTATCGACTCTTCAGCATCATCATAGTCGTCAGCTGTCGAGACGACTATGGTGTGGGTACCGAGCGTGCATGAGAACATTTGTGCAGGCACAGTATAAGCCAGGCCCGGGGATGGATACGTAGTAAATCAACAATGGGATTACGGGCATCGTTGCTTGAGAACGTACCATCAGAGTGCGCGCCTTTGCTCCCCGTAGAGTAGGAATCAAATCCCGATCGATCTTCCCTCCGACCCTTGCCCTTCTCTCGGCGCTGAGACCGACATGCAGCGCGCATGGATGGGAGGTTCTGTCTCAGCAAGGTCATCAAGGGTGAGTCTATCGGTACCTCGTCGTCATCACCGGGTATATTGGGATAGTCTGGGAAAAAAAGTCTGGCGGCCCTTTCACCACGGTTTTGACCTGGAGCAGAGTTGACGAGGGACTGGTCAAAGAAGCCGGGGGGTGGCTCCCTGGGGTGGTGGGACTCTGCGGGTGATTGCGAGCGGTCGCGGTATCTGTCAGCTGGCATTCGCCTGACTAATTCTTTCGGAAATTTGAACCTGGCGGACACCCGGCGGATACAGCGTCAACTGGCTGGAGATGACTTGCTCGTTCTGGCCCCGTGACGAGGAGGTTCAGAATGCGAAGTGAACACTACATGTTATGTAACTCCGCTATAGGATATGGTTCGGCAAACTAGGCCGGCGTTCGTCGTGTGCAATTTCGGCGCAATCACGGAGGCCAATATGTCAAAGCTTCTGCGAACGAGTTGCTGTTTCTATACACTTTGCAAATCTCCCATCGGTCAAATCACCCTAAGCGAGTCCAAAAAGGAAGTACCTCTGGGGACTTGCCACTCAAACGCGCGTGCGCCGAGGCATGGCCCATTCTGAAGTCGAATGGAAGTCATCCGACTGGCGATTATCATTCCGAAGAACTTCTGCCCCCATTTCATGTCAGTCGATCGGTATGAAGCTACGAGACCATCAAAAGGAGAGTCCGAAACCGGTCCGATCTCGTCACGCCGATGCACCCACTCCCGCGTACGAGCTCACCAAGCTCGGCCGCCTCCGAACTCGACTGATCCCAGCACCCGCCTACTGTGGACCCCTCTCACCTCCCGACGCTTACACCGCGCGATGCCTGCGCTCGCAACGTCCCAGGAGCCGTATTCCAGATGTGCGATTGCCTTCGCCACCGCCATCCAGCACGGGTACAGCAGACGAAGACGACCACGATCACGACTCGCGTGAACCGGAGGGCGATATCCGAATGGGACGGGGATGGGAGTATGTACTCGATGTCGTTGACTATGACATGCGGCCTGGTCTGTCTAGAGGAAGCGCCGATGTGTGTTAAGTGCTAAGGTGAGGCGAGTACTATCAACAGTCCAGAGCCTGATCACAACTTGGCCATGGCCTTGTCCTTATCCTTTTTCAAATCCACCGACCATGGCCGTGCATCCACCAGCACCCTGCTTTTCTTTCTCAATCTGTCCTGCAATAACTTCAACGTATCCTTTCCAATCGGCAAAAACAACGGAATCTTATCTCCGTCACCTTCACCGATAACCAGCCGATACAGCATCTCTGCAAACTTGTTCGGATCACCATCGGGCCGCATGTTTTTATGCGGAGCCCGTAAAGCTGCGGTCAAGGTATCGGTGTACGCAGGGTGGAGAGGGGTGACAATGCCGCTAGCAAAAATGTTGGTTTCGAACCCGCCGGTTTGCAGGATGCAGACCTAGTCGTGGGTGAATGATCAGTGGGGAAGTGTGATGCGATTTGAGATGCGGACTCGCCTTGATGTTCCATTCCAGTGGGAGTTCCTTTGAAAGTGATTCCGAGAACCCATCGATGGCTAGGTATGTACATGCCCATCATGATGTTGTCGAAAAAAGATAGGACCAGAACACTTACCGTGCTTACTGGAAAAACACGATACGTGGGATAGAGATCGTCGGAAACGCGCTGCGACACCACCCAGCCCACTCACTCACCTCGCAGAATAAAATGCAATACCAGCCCCTCCAGATAGCGACATCATCGAGCTATTCTGCAATAATACTCCCCCTTTCCCGGGTGGGTTCACCTCCCTGAAAAACTTGACCGCCGCACGACTCACACCAACCATACCCCAGAAATTCACCTCAAACAACGCGCGAGCATCAGCGTCGGAGGTGCTCTCCACTTCCCCAGTCATCGTGCGCCCAGCATTGTTGAACACGACGTCCAGGCGTCCAAAGACTTCTTGAGTGCGGGTAAACACGGCGGTGATGTCAGAGGGACAGGTGACATCTAGAGGAAGGAGAAGAAGCTGGGTGGGGGGGTATTTCTTGGTGAGAGGGGCAAGAACGGAGGGTTTACGGAGCGTGGCGACGACGATATCGCCTTTGCTGAGGACGACTTCGGTGAGGGCTTTTCCGAGTCCCGAAGACGCGCCGGTGACTGGCGCGGATGGCACGTGAGTGTGAATCAGTATTTTGACGGCCTGGGTACGTACTGAGCCAGACTCTTGGAGGGTGCATGAGGAGGAGAGATGGGGACGATTCGATGGGCCCGAAAGTTGGAAACGAAGAGCGTCAAGCCCACCGGATAACTAGATCTTGTCGATTCAAGGAAGTTTCATTTTGCATCCGGCATGCTGCTTTTTTTGTCCTCATTTTCAGGGTCAGTAAGATTTTGTAGTCTGGTGACCAGCCCGTCTAAAAGAGGTTGCGCGAGGCAAACCGTCGATAGACGGTCTGGTAAAATCCGTGAAAAATTTGGATGCAGCGCGGATTCCCAGGGTCGCGTGATATGTAGCCAATGAAAAAAAGGCTCATTTGGCCTTGGTAAATTATTTCAAAACTGAAAATGAAATTAAAGTAAATATTTTGACGATCGATGACCGACGCGACGCGCTATCGCGGCGCAGCGCGTCTTGACTTGTTCCCCCGATATGGGGCTGTCGTTCCTTATTAACCTATTCCTTAATTTATCGCTCAATGCTCTCGAAGACATTGCCCTTCAAGCCCTACAGGACAGGCTCCCAATAGACTACATCTCGACACTTGCAGAACCCGATCAAAGAGATGCGCTGCTTGCATGTTTAATCGTTTACGTTCTCTCCTCAATGACGATCGTCCCGAGAGTCTTCCAGCTGCAAGCTTCGATTGTGACTCTCAAAGGACATGATACCATCATCACTGCAGGGACAGGGTCTGGCAAGACGCTCTGTATCTTAATTCCGCTGTTACTCCGTCCAAACACAATCTCGGTGACGATCTCGCCACTAAAACGGCTTCAGGCAACGCAGGAATGGCGCAGTCCAATATTCCTGCACATTCGAAGCTTAATTGACTACATCCATAGGTTTCGGAGTGTCAGAAGTATGGTATCAGTACGATTGCAATAAATGAAGACACCCCGAATGACCCCGACCTATGGAACGTGAGTTTTGACACGTCACACGTTCCGCCGAAGTAAAACGTTCCCTATAATAAGTGTATTAAATCTGGGCAATACCGCCATCTCATTGTATCACCAGAACAGCTGAGCATGCTCAATGGACACCTTCCTCGTTTAGCCCGACTCATCCGACAGGACCGTTCATTCACGAGTCGGATTAGTCGCGTCCATGTCGATGAAGCTCACAATATTTATACTGCTGGTCTCCCGCATCATGGCGAACATGCCTTCCGCCCAGCATATGGGCGTCTTGGAGAATTCCGTGTCCTTCTCCCAAGGGGAACTCCCTTTCAAGTGCTCTCAGCCACGCTACCGCCTCATATTCTCACAGCCATCAAACGCGAACTGAGCCTGGCACCCGATTATCTCCACATCCGACTCTCAACGAATCGCTCCAATATTACCTATGCTGTCACGACTCCTACGACAAGCCTGAATGACCTTCGTAATCTCGATTTCCTTCTGCCACGTCATTTCCATCCACCGATGCAAATACCGAAAACATTGATTTTTCATGACTGTAAGCGGGAGGCGACCAATGCCGCGCTTTACGTCGATTCTCGCCTCCCGGTTCATCTGCGCAACCAGGGGATTGTCAAGCACTACCACAGCGATATGTCAGCACGATATCTTGAACGGACGTACGAAGATTTCTCTTCTCCAAACGGAACATGTCGTATCCTACATGCAACTGCAGGGGCATCTACAGTAAGTTAATTCTTCTTTATGTAGTACACTAACTTTGTATCAACTCGAAGGGCCTTGACATTCAAGGTGTCGAGGTCGTGATCCAGTACGGTATATGTAAGAACATGTCCGAGATGATTCAGCGAGCAGGACGGGCCGCGCGAGATCCCAGCATACGTGGCCTGTTTTTGGAGATTGTTGATCCCTGGGTGGCTCGGCTTGAAGTCAACGAATTGGCACGCGCTGACCCCGATCAACCATTGGCCGGTATTGTTACAAAGACGTCGTCAAAACAAGATCGCACTGGCTGTGCCTCCGTACAGTTTGCTCAATCTACGGCATGCAGACGAAAGTTTCTCGTGAAGTATCTTGATGATAGAGAACCAGAAGGTATATGTCAATACAATGAGATGCAGGGTGTACTGATTGTCCATAGCGATGTACTTTGACACACAGTGGTGCTGCGACAACCATCCCGATGCTGACTTTCAACTCTCTACCTTTTTTCTCGGTGATATGGACAAGCACGACATACCAGTAGACGAGACGACATCAAAAAAACGTAAACGGGTCGAATATCGAGCTCTAGAGGACCGACCATCACTTCTACAGGAACTTGAAGACTGGCGAAAGGATGTACATGCTCAAGACCCACTTTCTGGCGTACGACCTGCGACATGGCTGTGTGATGACGACGGACTCAAGCTTTTGAGCAAGACCCACCCGACGAACATCCTGTCAGTCAAACATATCGTCGACCTACTTGAACGGACAGAGGAGTGGGGCAACGAGATCGGTTCACAACTATACTCCCTCATCATAATGTTTGACAGACAACGAGTTAAAAATCGGATTAGTGAATGGCGAAAAAGGGCGAGAGATTCTCATGTTGATACGAATGCATGAATACGTGTACATGTTTTGTTAATCATCATCACGACTCGAAAGATCTTCGGAAAATGCTATTGGTGGAAGCTCGTCTCGTTCCATCTCAAACTCCAAGTCTTTACCCGCAATCATACTTCGCACTTTCTTATTAAATGTCGACAGTGTCGAGGACTTGATTTTCTTCTCTCCTATGGAAAGTGCGTCAGCAACGCCCTTTGCCGTGTGGTTTTCTGCTCTGTCGGGCAGATATTCATGGAGTGCAAGCTCTTTGATCTTGTAAGCAATGCTATTGATGGATGCAGTGTCGTCAGGCGTGATATGGGTGATCCCATGGTAGCCGACACCAATCCCACGCGAGACTTGCTTCCGGAGGTGGAGCAGAAGATCGACAACCGCAGAGATATCGCCAAGGCGATCCCAGCCTGCGTAGACACCTTTGGCAGCAAAAAATCGCTTTATGATGTCAAAAGAATTCTCGGCATTAGATTGTTGAAATACTATACCTTTAGAAAGCGAATAATATGTTCGATGTTAAGGTCTATTGGCATAAAATGCCCCTCTAGACCTGTCAGATTAACAAGCATGCTATCACGCATGATATCTCTGAAAACGACTCAGGGTCAATGACAGGTAATCTGAGATCAACGTACGCAAATTCTGGAGTCCAAACTCGTTTCATGTTGAAGAGGAAATGAAGGATCTCCGTGCAATAGTTGTTGGATCCAGCACCACGGAACATCATGCACAAGTGTCCGAGCATATCCTCGACCCTACCAAAGTCTCCATCTGAGATCGCGCTATCCAGTTCAAGTACATAGAGTAGATCCCGAGTTAAAAGTCGTAGGTTTTGATTTGCTACATCAGTTTTCTCGGGTTGAAACGGTGCCAAGGATACATGGTTCTTGATGATACGGTTCGCGATTTCGTTGAGACATTCAGGAGATGGATCTGAGGCAAAAAAGGACGCTAAGGATGAATGGCCGCATTCGACTTTCCATGCATTCAGGATGATGCCCTTCAGTATTTGCATCAACGTAGAGAGGAGAGTATGGTAGTCTGGACGTGGACCAGCTAGTCGGGTTCGATTAAGGACGACGAAGAAATGAGAAAGACTTCCAGAGCAATTGGCCGAACCCCGATGTACATGAAGAAGAGCCCAGATGAGATTCATTACGAGGTGAAAGAGTCCAGGCGCAAGCTGAATGCAGTCAAGCCGTTCGAAAGAGTCGACATCCTTGGCTCTGAGAACCTTTGCTCCACGGATTCGTGCATTTGTTGACTGGTCATTGATGCTTGGGATTGCTCTATCAGAGAGTTGCTCGGGCGTCATCTTAAGTTGATTCATATAGACATCGTTGACCACGGCGATATTTCCTGTGACTGAACTCTCATCGATGGAGGACGTTCGGAGAGGGTACTGCTTCATCTTAAATCCGATTGGTAGCTTGCGACGGGACATGTGTTGAAGAGCCATGTCTTTTTGGTACGGGTAGTCTCTGAACTGTGACGAACACTGTAGTAGGATAGTGATGATGTGAACGCAGAGTTGGTGGTTGAATGCAAGGAGTTGATTGCGAGTTGGAGAGACATCGGCGTAGAAAGTGAGATCGGAAGCATCAAGCTCCCGTTGTAACATTGGCGACAACTGCATGTGCTGGGGATTTGGGTTCGGGATCTCATAGAGGATAGCAAATGTTCCTGACTGGACTTTTGGGGGAGCATCCAAACGTTGTTCGACATGGATAGAGGTGCTAATGTTAATATTGTCATAGCAGAAGATATGGGGTTTGAGAGCGGCACGCATCGCATCCCCGATACAACCCGTTGTGAGATCGTTGAGTAGCTTGGTGAGTGATGTGAACGAAATGCATAATCCACATTGATACAATGCCTCGATGGTCAGACGTGAAGCGCCGTTGGTCCAAACGAACAGAGTGAATGGTATCGCAAAGAATGAGCATTGTTGCGACCGCTGCTTGGCAAGCTGTGTGGCAATAATATTGCAAACCTTCAGAAGATACAAGATGTCGTATCGAATAGCAAAGTCAGGTAACTACCTACTGTATGGCTTGTTTTGAACTTGTTGTTCTCCTCCGCAGTTTGTGTTTGCGAAGCGGCCAAAAGGATACGATGGAGTGTTGAGGAACCACCCCTGACAATACCATCCATCACTGAGTTTAAGTCCCAATTCCTGAGCAACTCCGGGGTGACCGAGTGGATTGGTTGCCGCAATGCTACCTTCACTGTATCCATCTCCTGGTAAACCTTCTTCGTCACGAGTTCAACCGCATGGGATTCCATCCATTGCGTGATTTGCTCCTGGCCACGTTTGTCATCGTAGATATGATCAAGAAGCTTTGCGAGCTTTCCAGTCGTTTGGGCTCTTGGGAGGGTATATAAGCGGTCACAGTGTGCGGCGTATGCCGGTTCATAAGGGTTGAAGATCTTGATCATGAAGTCGAGAACAGATATTCGTCCAGCACGGAGAATTTCTAACGCCCGCTGGATGCGCTCATCGGGTGATAGTCGTTCGGACGGAGTTGATTCTATCGTTCTATCTGTGGCCTGTGCGCTAGTAGATGCCATGGACTTGTGGACCACAGCGGTTGCAGTTGAAGAGTGGGGATGTTGTTAGATAAAGAGTAGATGATAGCGAGTAGGCACGTTACTGCGTACTACTAAGCGACTTAACACTTATCCTGAGCCTTAGCCAACACTTATCCTGGTCCACGTGCTCTCAGACAAGTCCAAGAATGGGTTTGCAGTCACGCGACCCTGGGAATCCGCGCTGCATCCAAATTTTTCACGGATTTTACCAGACCGTCTATCGACGGTTTGCCTCGCGCAACCTCTTTTAGACGGGCTGGTCACCAGACTAGATGCACCTAGGTTTCCCAGAACGTAAGCCTTATATAGAATGGTGCCGAATGCTGTCACTCTTCTTTATTTGCCTTATTTCTCGTATTTTCCCGGCACCAGCAATAAA
>JBBPRR010000669.1:0-18345 GCA_038093115.1 Hortiboletus flavorubellus | reverse complement strand
CATGATGATATAATATGACGTCATCTGAAGATAAGAATAAGTATGACGTCACCGGTCTAGAACAATGATGTCATGGGTCTAGAATGAATTAGTAATCATGAAGAGCGACCCAGACAAGATAAGGACAAGATAAGGATAAGTCCTAAATATTTCAATAGAAAGTTCCTGTCATTGTTTTACAGTCTTTGGTTGGATCTTTATTGCCACAAGAGCCAAGTTTGGACTTGTTTGCAAGTCCATCACCACCATAGGAAATCTGTACCTTCACCAAAACTTGGAATCGTTATAATATCATTCCAGCTGCTGGATCCTTGAGTGCCAATATCTTCAACCACCTTGTCATTATTAGTATATCTCTTATTAGACAGTAATTAAAGGGATTTTAACATTCTTTTGTATTCAAATTTTAAACAAGAATACATAGCACAAACAATCTTAAACTCTACTTAACATCCAACTAATTTACAGCAATATTTTCACTACTGTTGCCCAACACAACCTGTTCTCATCTAAAAATTAATTAATAAAGGGCATGGCAATTGATGAATTGTACATTTTATATGAAGAGGTTTGAAGTTTGAAATCTGATAACATGATTTTGGAATGAATGGGATGAATAGAGCACTTGAAGCCACCACTCTTTACTAATATTATCAAACTCCTCTGTAGGACTTTAAAAGTCCTTATAAAGAACTATAATGCAATATTGTAAGATTTTACCACTTCTAAACAATTAAAATATTGACATAATACATCAAAGAGAGATCTAATTTTTATTTCTTTTCAATTATTTCATTTCATGTAATATTAAGCACTTTAGATCAGAAGTCATCCACAGGTAATATAATACATATATACAAGATATTTAGGAAATCAACCATCCTTGGCTTTTCAACTTCTTGACAAGCATAAGATATACATTGATCTTCAAAACTATTGCAATGCCTAATCCCAATTCAAAGTATAAAGTACACTATAATTGAAACAACTCTTAAAGCATGGCTCTCTTAAGTTGCCAGTAACTCTAGACTCATAGATAAAAAGTATAGATAAGAGACTGAAATTCTGAGAGTCCCCCTATTAGTGCTTAAGAGGTAAACACCAAGAAAACTAGACTAGGATTCTCTGGTGGGGCATCAAGCCTTTAAATACTACTAAATAGTATATACATGTTGTAATCATATCAAACAATCTGAAAATAAAAGGGAAAATAACATAGGATGAAATGGAAGTGAAATACATAAAGGCCACATGCTGTGTGGCAAAATAGAAATGAAGCAAAACATAAATGAACTATATGTATCAAGGAAATGAAATGGAAGCATAATCAAATACTTTTGTAAAAAAAATAAAACATAAGTCTGAAATATGTAGATGTGAAATATATATGAAATGGAAAAGATAAGAAGTCTCATTGTCTTCCTTTTAGATGAGACAACAAAAAACCAACCAAAAATCAGTGATTTCCAAACAACATGTCTTGTCTCTGAAACAACCCTAAAGCATAGCTCCCTTAGGTTGCCAAAAGATAGCCGTAGACTTGGGGGCGCAAAGAGAAGAGGCTTGTCAGGCCAATAGAGTCCTTCTTATAGTACTTTAGGGGAAAACACCAAGAGAACTAGACTGGAGTTCTCTGACGCTGGCATCGAGCCTTAAGTACCTACTAGAGGTATGTACATGTTGTGACCGTATCTAACGATCCAGGAACAAAAGGGGAAAAGGGGCATAGGGTGAAACGGAAGTGAAACACATGAGGCCAACATGCAGTGTGGCAGAATGGAAGAGAAGCGTAACACAAGTGAAACGTGTGTATCAAGGAATGGAATAGAAGCGTGATCAAACACTTCTGTGAAATAGTGAAACATAAGAAGAGATGGAGATGAAACATAATGTGAAACGGGAAAGATGAGAAGTCTCGTGCATGGAACGGAGTGAAGGAGGTGAGACGACTAAGACGCACGAGGTAAAGACAATTGGAATCAAGATAAGATATAAGATAAGATTGTCTGTTGTTAGCGTAGAAAATGTTAAGTCCAACGAACATAGGGGTACGGGAATATACCGATCGTAACACTACCCCCCTTCTAGGGATCAACTTCCAGGCGATTCATCAGTGGTGACCTGCATTCGGTATAATTCACGTAGGGATTAAATAACTTCTTGAACTGGGCAAAGGTCATGGACAGTTTTTGTGGGGCATTCGGGTGGAGGATGTGGAATTCGCGGATGGTGTCCTGAGTGCCTTGGAGATTCCCAAGTGGTTTCCATATACGATCTGTCTCTTTGAAGCCCTTCCAATGCACCAGGTATTCGAGGCGGCGTCCCTTCAATCGGGAATCGACCAAATAATCTACTTCGTGAACTTCTTCGCGGTCTTCGGTGATATCAACCGGACCGGGCCGGATGACGGGTTGACCGGGCAACTGTTCCTGATAGGGTTTGACGTGAAAGATGTTCACAACGTTGTGGATCTTCATGCCCCTGGGAAGTCTAAGCTTAACCACATTGGGGCCCATGAATTCCAAAATAGGGAAGGGGCCTAGCCACCGTTCCATTAACTTCTTGGATTGGCGCGTCAAGCGCAGGTTATCTGTGGCTAATCTGACCTTGTATTGCAGAGCTTCGGACCGGTGTTTGTCTGCTTGAGCTTTCATTCGCTCTTGGGATGCCTTTAGACTATTTCTGGTTTCCTCCAAAGTCTTGCTCATCAAATTGGCAAACTCCGTAGCGGCTGGCGCTTTGGAGACACGTTGTTCCACACCCATACGGGGGACATATGAACGTGTGACTTCGAAAGGGGTTTTCTTGGAAGATGCCGAGATCTTCGAGTTATATGAAAATTGTGCGATTGGAAGCCAGTCCAACCATTCTTCTTGCTTCTCAGTGCAGAACATGCGGAGATACTGCTGGAGGTCTCGGTTCATGCGCTCCGTCTGCCCGTCTGTCTGCGGGTGATGTGCAGTGGATAATTTAGATTTGATTCCTAAGCGAACGCAAACATCCTGCATCACTTGGGAAGCAAACTGTGGTCTGCAGTCCAATACAATCGAATGAGGGAGACCATGGTTCTTCCACACATGGTGTAAATATAATTTAGCGGTTTCCAGCGCTGTGACTGTTTTGTTGCACGGGATAAATATGGTTTCTTTAGAGAACCGATCTACAACGACGAGGATGGAGTCAAAGCTGCCAGAGGAGGGAAGATCAGTAGTGAAGTCAGCAGAGACGTCCTGCCAGGGACCTTCTGGAATAGGAAGTGGGATTAATGTGCCTGCTGGGGCGCGGTTACCTCCTTTCATGCGTGCACAGCGATCGCATCGAGCAACATAGTCTTTGACATAAACGGTCATGTTGGGCCACCAGTAGCTTCTCCTGAGAAGTTCTATGGTCTTTTTATAACCGGGGTGACCAGCGACTGGGGAGTCATGACAGGATTTCATAATAGATAAGCGAATGGATTCATCATCAGGGACGAAGACTTTTCCTTCTTGGTTACGTAAAACTTCATTGACATGGCATACTCCGTGCTTCTTGCATAGTTCCTTAATTTCACTCTCCTTGAGCGCATGTATCTTCCTCTTAATGGATTGTAGAATTTGTTCGCCTTCATCATGGATTGCGACCGGGATGGTCCGTATCCGCTCCGGCAGAATCATCGTGATTCCTTCATTATCGTGTTCTACGCCGGTTGCGTGGTCTTCTCTCCTAGAGAGTGCATCGGCCTTTACGTTAGTTGCACCGGGCTTATAGACAAATAGATAGTTGAAATGAGAGAGCCACTGCCACCAACGGGCTTGGCGTCGATTCAAGTTCTGTGACTGCATAAAGTACTTCAAGTTGGCGTGGTCGTTCCAGATCTCAAACTGGTGATGAGAGCCTTCCAGATAGTGGCGCCATATTTCCAATGCTTGGATGATGCTCAACATCTTCTTATCAGCAATGGGGTAGTTCTGTTCTGCAGGCGTCATGCTGTGGCTGGAATAGACAACGGGATGTCACTTGTCTTCTTTTAATATAGATAACACAGCCCCTGTGGCGTAGTCTGAGGCGTCGGTTTCAAGGTGGAATTGACAATCAATGTCCAGGAATACCAGGACGGGTGCTGTGGTGAAACGTTCTTTGAGCGTGTCAAACGCGACTTGTTGTGCTTCTTTCCACTCGAAGGGTTGGTCCTTCTTTAATAAATCATTCAAAGGACAAGCATGCTGTGCGTAGTCCTTGATGAACCTTCGGTAGAAATTGGCAAGTCTGAGGAAACTGCGGACTCCTTTGATGTTCTTCAGTTCTGGCCATTCCAAGATGGCTTTTACTTTGGAATCGTCCATTCTAATTCCATTGACACCGACCATCATGCCAAGGAACTCGACTTCCTTCTTCGAGAAGAAGCACTTTTCTGGTTTTATGAAGAGATCGTTTTCTTCTAATCTCTGCAGTACTTCATGTACAACTCTGTCGTGTTTGTCTTGGTCGTTTTTTTTTGTAAATATCATAAGGTCATCGATGTAGACCACTATCACGTCCTCCATATCGGCGAATATCTCATTCATCATTGCCTGGAAAGTGTCAGGTGAATTGCATAGCCCAAAGTACATGACTAGGGGTTCAAATGCTCCTTTGTAGCAGACGAAAGCGGCCTTCCATTCATCGCCTTCTTTGATATGGACATTGTTGTAGCCCCATTGGAGATCCATTTTCATAAATAACTTAGCTCCTTTGAGCTTATCGACAAGTTGGGAGATTAAGGAGAGTGGGTAATTGTTTTTTATGGTGTGTTCATTTAGATAGCGGTAATCCTGTACCATGCGTTTCTTGCCGTCTTTCTTAGGGATGAAGAATACCAGTGAGGTTTGAGGGGATTTGGAGGGACGGATATATCCTTTAGCCAGCTGATCGTCTAGAAAAGCGGCAACTTCCTCCTGTTCTTGTGTGGATAGAGGGATAATACGACCTTTCCTAGGTTCAAACGTGTCTTTGAGGTCGATAGCATGATCCCACGGTTTTCTTATCAGCATTCTTTTAGATTCGGCTTTGCTGAACACTTTTAGATAGTCATGATATTGTGGGGGTATGAGCTGTTCTGCCACTGTATCCATTTTTACTTTCTCTTCTAGAGCGCGGATAGTGGCGTGGACCTGATATTGAATGTCCTCTTCTTCCTTTTCGATCATGCGAACGAAGACCGGCTTATCTTGGAGGGCGTGACAGTGCCTTGGGCAACGTGTCATTCATACTGAGCCCTTGACCCAATCAATTTCTGGGTTGTGGCATCTTAGCCAAGAGAATCCGAGGATTAATGCGTTCTTTCCGAGGTCCGTAACTTCAGCTGTGACTTTCTCACAATGGCCCTGATATTCGATCATCAATTCCACAGAGTGCGTGATGTTCCCTGCAGAATTCTTTGTTCCATCTATATTAAAAACGGGGATTGCATGTCGTAATTTAGATAGGGGGAGTTTGAGCTTCTCCGCCCAAGATCTGTCGATAAAGATCGCGTTTGCGCCGCTGTCAAGCAGGGTGTCGACTTTCGTAAGAGAATGGCGTGCACTCATCGGAGCGACTTTGATGGACATCATAATTTCCCGTGTGGGGTTGAGGTAACGTATGAAGACTTCGTGATCTGGGATTTCGTGAAGGTAACTGAAGGATGAAGTCTTCGGGGAATCTTTTTCTTTCGGATAAGGGGAATCAAGCACAGGTTTAACGTCCCTGCCGTGCTCCATGGGAGGCACCCCTGACGTGTAGGTAAAGGTAGGTACATCAGCTGAGTCATCGTCGTCCGACTCCTCAACTAATAGGGGTGAATACTTATTCGAGAAAGAACCCTTGGAACACCCAGATTCATTCCGCGGGCTCAAGCTTTTCCCGACTTCTTGCGTAAGGTCTTCTGATCTTCGAACCAGGCGGCCGCTTCGTCGAAACTCATATTCTGGATGGACTTCGAGAAATCCTGGCGTTTGCCTTTTCCTTTTGAAGTCTGGCAGACCTCACGTTCATCATCTGTGGTGCTTTTTCTGTCTTCCCAGGACGTATGCACTTCGCGTGCGTTGCGGCCGCTTCCTTTCTTGCAGCCCTTCTTGTACTGTCCGCCTAGCCACTTGCAGAGCGGGCAGGCGATGATAGGTCTTGGACAATTCTTGGTAAAATGTCCTTCTTTGCCGCAATTGTAGCAGCCTTTGTTTGCGGCCCCTATGTCCATGGCATTGGGGTCGCGCTTTGAAAATTGTGGAGCCGAAGCTCATTTCTGAGTTCTTCCCCTGATGAAATCAAGGGATTCTTGTGCCGTGCCTACTCGTCTAATCTCTTGGAGATAGAGGGATGGAGAGGCTCGGCGATTGCCTTCTCTGAAAATTTGAGCGATGATCGCTCCTCGTGTATTCTTTTCGAGTAGTTCTACTGCGTGCGAGGCGTCTATGGCCGCTTGGCGGTAGAGTGCTTCCCATCGGATGATGAAGTCATCGGTGGGGGAGTCTCCTTGGTAACATTTGTTTAATTGGGCGCGTGCCCAGTCCTTCTGGTTGGTACTCCTGAAGAGTCCTTCCAGTTCGTCGACCAGGGTGTCCCAGTCGTAATGCCTTCCTTGTTGTAAACGTGTTTGGGCGAATCCGCCCGCCTTGGCACCCTTGAGGCGAGAGAGAACAGCGACGACTGCCTTGTAAGAATTGGGGGCGATGGTGTTGGCATTGACCTCGAGCCAAGCCTTGATCTCTGCCCACCATTCCTCAAACTTGGCTTTGGACCCGTCATACTCTCCTGGGTCGGCAAACACTTCTACTCGTCGTGATGTTCCTCCACCTGTTGGCACTGCTCCTCCTGCTGGTGCTGCTGCAGTGAGCGCGTTGACTTGGGTTTGTAATTGATTGTTTTGTGTGGTAAGTTGTGTCACCTGATTAGTGACTGCTTGCAAGTCCGTCATCCTGTCATTGAATTCTGCCAAGATGGCAGCGATCTTATCTTCCCACGAGGTCATTCCATCGGCAAGAATCTGATTGATATGTTGCGACATGGCTATGTGATAGAGGGGAGAAGGTTCTCTACTTGGTATGGTAGCGTTCTGGTTTGCGTAGAGACTTGGGGGGACGGAGGCTTATTCTAGAGTATTCAGGATCTCCTGCCCGATCTCTCGTAATCTGACGGTGGGGAATTCTTTTCCTTTTCTTAACCGGCTTCTTTACTTCCGGTCTTACTTCCTCTTCGTCACGTTCTTTCCTTTTGCGGCTAGATTCCGCAATTGGTGACGGGGTGAGGGGACTTAGGGGGAACAGGCGATCTTGTGGTTCTCCCAATTGCGGTTCTTCTTCGGAGGGAAACAAGTGGCTTACTTGTTCGAGGGAGGGACGAGAGAGGGCAAGTAAGTTTGTGTCCGAGTGGGCGAACACAAGGTCGTTCGGATCTGTGGTGAGATCGTCCGCCAGCAAGTGCTGAGATGCTCTCTCGATGGATGAGTCTTCTGGGCCCCCCGATCTGAGGGCGGTTGCTACTGCTACTGCTTGGATGATTTCTTCGTCTGAGGCGAAGCGGAAATCTGAAGGCCGTAAGTCGGCTTCTAACAATCTTAAGAAAAGAGTAGCAGCGTCGGGTGATTCCTGTCGTGATGGCAGTGGGGTTCTTTCCACGCCCTGTGAGCCTGCCGATTCCGCTGGCGAGGCTGTTCGCTCTCTTACTGGTTCTGGCTCAGCTACTTCTGCCGAAGCCGTGTACAAAGGGTTAGACGGGCCGGGTTGACCCGAGTTAGGGGGAAAGGAGCGAAGGGAACGGTGGAAGATGATTGGCACTGGCTCTACCGTAAGCTCCTAGTGCAAGCGATCCTTCGTAGGGGACGCACTTGTGAGGGTAGCGTCGAGTTTTGGCAAGGTAAGGGTGATGTTGGAGTCTAGTTCTAATGAAACAACCCTAGAGCGTAGCTCCCTTAGGTTGCCAAAAGATAGCCGTAGACTTAGAGCAAAGTGAGAAGAGGCTTGTCAGGCCAATAAGAGTCCTTCTTATAGTGCTTTAGGGGAAAACACCAAGAGAACTAGACTAGAGTTCTCTGGCGCTGGCATCGAGCCTTAAGTACCTACTAGAGGTATGTACATGTTGTGACCGTATCTAACGATCCGGGAACAAAAGGGGAAAGGGCATAGGGTGAAACAGAAGTGAAACGCATGAGGCCAACACGCAGTGTGGCAGAATGGAAGAGAAGCGTAACACAAGTGAAACGCGTGTATCAAGGAATGGAATAGAAGTGTGATCAAACGCTTCTGTGAAATGGTGAAACATAAGAAGGGACGGAGATGAAACATAATGTGAAACGGGGAAGATGAGATGTCTCGTGCGTGAAACGGAGTGAAGGGAGGTGAGACGACTATGGCGCACGAGATAAGGGCGAGAAAAGATCAAGATAAGATAAAGATAAGATTGTCTGTTGTTAGCGTAGAAAACGTTAAGTCCAACGAACATAGGGGTACGGGAATATACCGATCGTAACAATAGCTGCACATTATGTCATTGTTGCTTGTATTGTCTGCAGTCACACAAAAAAGCTATATGGTAGCATTAGTATTAATTGAAATATGATAAATTTGTTTGTACATCTTGGAGGCCCTGCTTGTGATGATACCAGCTTGCTTGCATAGCCTGACAAAATAATGGCTGAGGTTCTCACCAGAGTGTCCTCCCACAATGGAATGGAACATGATGACTGCAGCATGCATTTCCCACTCGCCAGACCTCCTAGACTCGATTTAGTGAGCTGAAATATTCATGAAGGAGGCTTTCATTTGATTGACTGACCAAAGGTCAGTGATAGTTGAAATACAACTACTAGTTGTAGCCTGACAAAGTGAATGTTAGAACAAATGAGACAATTCAAATAGTACATGAGTTCTTACCTGAGTTTATTCCTTGAGTAATTAAATGAATTTGACAATATTATTGTGAATATAGGTTGAAATATCATGAATCAATGGCAGGTCAATAGACTTGGTGCTAAGATGCATTGCAACTAAGCAATTCTGAAATAGGGCTTTGTTTACCACTGCCAGACTCTGTGACCAAGGTTAGTAGACATTATCCACACATTATTGAACTTTGCCTGATCATCATAAACTATGAACTTTGCCACAGCTTTCAGCATGCCCTCCCTCGTAAACTCCATCAGTTTAGAATCCTTTTTAAAGACCTCATCCAACGTCTCTTGTCCCTGCTTTCGTGCATTATCTTGTGCCTTTAAAATTTCCTGTGGTACTGTATGATGATGCTCCTGCAAGTTCTGTACTATGCATCACTCTTTGTACAACTCATAGTGGCTGTGGATATGCTGCCAACATGACAAGTTAGAGCCAAGATGAAATGCCTTGTGCTTTCCATGCCTTTTAACAAAGACTTTGTCTTCCCTTCAATATATCATAAGTATCAGATGAATACTATACAAATTCACACACTCACTTGCAAACAATACACCATTGTTTCTTTAAAACCTCAATCTTCCCATCCGAATGGCAGAACTTGACTTTGCATATGTATGTCAGAGAAAATGGTAAGCATATCTTGGGCATGTTCCTTCTTCACAGGCTGCATCTCCAACTTTAGTTCATTATTGCTGAAACAACCCTAGAACATAACTCCCTTAGGTTGCCAAAAGATTATTTGACTTGAGAGGTGAGTGAAGATGAGGCTTGTCGGGCCTACTAGAGTCCTTTTTATAGTACTTAGGGGAAAACACCAAGAGAACTAGACTGGAGTTCTCTGGTGGGGCATCAAGCCTTTATGTACCTACTGGAGGTATGTACATGTTGTGGAAATATCTAATGATCCAGGTATGGAAAGGGGAAAAGGGTATAGGGTGAAATGGAAGTGAAACACATGAGGCCAACACATGGTGTGACAGAATGGAAATGAAGCAAAACATGTGTGAAACATATGTATCAAGGAATGGAAGAGAAACATGATCAAACGCTTCTGTGAAAGGATAAAATATAGATCTGAAATGAAGATGTGAAATGGGGAAGACGAGAAGTTTCGTGTGTAAAATGGGAGTGAGGGGAAAAGACAACTATGACGTACGAGATAGAGGCGAGTGAGTACATGAGTACAAGATAAGATTAGGATAAGATTGTTTGTTGTTAAACTTGGAAAATGTTAAGTCCAACAAACATAGGGGTACAAAAATATACCGATCATAACACTACCCCCCTTCTAGGAAACGACTTCCAGGCAATTCAAGAGTGGTGATTTGCATTCAGTATAATTCATATATGGGTTAAATAACTTCTCGAACTGGATGAAGGTCATGGACAGTTTTCATGGGGCACTCAGGTGGAGGATGTGAAATTCATGGATGGTGTCCTAAGCACCAGAAAGCTTCCCAAGTGGTTCCCATGTGTGATCTGTCTCTTCAAAGCCTTTTCAATGCACCAAATATTCAAGACAGTGTTCCTTTAATTGGGAATCAATCAAATAATCTACTTTGTAAACTCCATCACGATCCTTGGTGATATAAATTGGGCCAGGCCGGATGATGGGTTGGTCAGGCAACTGTTTCTTGTAGGGTTTAATATGAGAGATGTTCACAACATCATGGATTTTGATTCCCCTGGGAAATCTAAGCTTAATCGCATTGAGGTCCATGAGTTCTAGAATAGGGAAGGGGCCTAGCCACCATTCCGTTAACTTCTTGGATTGGCATGTCAAGTATAAGTTATCTGTGGCTAACCAGACCTTATCTCCAATCTGATACTGTGGAGCGTTAAACTGATGTTTGTCTGCTTGAGTTTTCATTCGCTCTTGGAACACCTTTAGACTATTTCTTATTTCCTCCAAAGTCTTGCTCATTAGATTGGCAAACTCCATAGCAACTGGCACTTTGGAGACACGTTGTTCCACACTCATATAGGGGACATACAAACATGTGACTTTGAAAGGGGTTTTCTTTGAAAATGCTGAGATTTTCAAATTATATGAAAATTGGGTGGTTGGAAGTCAGTCCAACCATTCTTTTTGTTTCTTGGTGCAGAACATGTGAAAATACTGCTGGAGGTCTTGGTTCATATGCTTTGTTTACCCATCTATTTGTGGATGGTGTATAGTAGATAATTTAGACTTTATTCTAAGGCGAATGCAAACTCTTGCATAACCAAAAAAGTGAACTGTGGTCCGCAGTCCAATATTACCAAATGAGGGAGACCATGGTTCTTTCAAACATGGTGAAGATACAATTTAGTGGTATCCAGCGCTGTGACTGTTTTGTTGCACAGGAGAAATACAGTTTGCTTAGAAAATCAATCTACAATAATAAGGATGGAGTCAAAGCTGCCAGGGAAGGGAAGATTAGTAGTGAAGTTAGTGGAGATGTCCTGCCAGGAACCTTCTGGAATAGGAAGTGAGATTAATATGCCTGCCAGGGCATGGTTACCTCCTTTTATGCATGGACAGCAATCACATCAAGCGATATAATCTTTGACATAAATAATTATGTTGAGCCACCAGTAGCTCCTCCTGAGAAGTTCTATGGTCTTTTCATAACTGGGATGACCAGTGACTGGAGAGTCATGACATGATTTCATAATAGATAAATAAATGGGTTTGTTGTCAGAGACAAAGACTTTTTCTTCTTGATCAACACAGCATACTCCGTGCTTCTTACATAGTTTCTTAATTTTGCTCTCTTTGAGCACGTGTAGCTTCTTTTTAATGGATTGTAGAATCTGTTCACCTTCATCGTGGATTGTGACCAGGATGGTCCATATCCACTCTGGCAGAATCATCATAATTCCTTTATTATCATGTTCTATGCCAGCTATGTGGTCTTTTCTCTTTAAGAGTACATCGGCTTTAACGTTGGTAGCACCAGGCTTGTAGATGAATAGGTAGTTGAACCTGGATAGTCATTGCCACCATCGTGCTTGGCGTCGATTCAGGTTCTGTAACTATATAAAATACTTCAAGTTGGTGTGGTTGTTCCAGATTTCAAACTGGTGATGAAAGCCTTCCAGATAGTAGTGCCATATTTCTAATGCTTGGATGATGCTTAGCATCTCCTTATTGGCAATAGGGTAATTGCATTCTGCAGGCATCATGCTGTGGCTGGAAAAGGCAACTGGATGCCACTTGTCTTCTTTTAATATAGATAGTACAACCCCTGTGGTGTAATCAGAGGCATCAGTCTCTAAGTGGAAATGACAATCAATGTCTGGGAATGCCAATACAGGTGCTGTGGTGAAACATTTTTTGAGTGTGTCAAATGCAACTTGTTGTGCCTCCTTCCATTCGAACAGCTGTTCCTTCTTTAATAAATCATTCAGGGGATGAGCATGCTGTGCATAGTCCTTGATGAACTTTTGATAGAAGTTGGCAAGTCTGAGGAAACTATGTACTCCTTTAATGTTCTTAGGCTCTGGCCATTCCAGGATAGCTTTGACTTTTGAATTGTCCATTCTAATTCTTAGTATGCTATGTACATATTTGCAAGTGTAAGGGTATGACTAGAGAGATTAATGAATATCTCAATAACCAGTAGGTGAAAAAATCTGGAAAAATAGGGGTATGTAGGTCATGATAGGGGCTATCATTTCCAATGGTATCAAAGGGTATTTGTCCACAGGAAGCTGTGAAAATTCTGCTTCTCAGGTGACTGCTTTGCTATATGCATGCATGAAACTAGTTTCATGCAGGTCATCCGTAGAGAACAGAAAACAATTGTCCCCGATTGTCCATGTCTTCAGGGGCTGAGAGAATACATAAAGTTGGTGATATCAGTGAGGGTAGTCCCATTAACTTCCCCCTGTGGTTTAGTAAGGAGTGATGATACTCTTTCAACCGATTTGGAAGATTCTTGTTTCTAATTCAATTCATGGAGGACTCCAGTCAGGGTTGCTGCCTCGACTCAGGGAAATGGAGCTTCCAACATGTTGATGAGCTAATTGTAATCCTCTTGTGGAGGAAACAATACAGGGTCAAATTGGTACATTAAGACATATGCTCAATTGTAGTGATGATTGAATCCTTGAGTGTATTGGAATATGAGTCAGCAATGATCACAATGCCATTCAGCCCATGAGGTGCCTTGCTCTGGCCCCACTTCAGTATAGATATGCACTGTTGTGTGATAATTTAAATCTGGGTAATCCACGTGACTGAGTGTGTGATCAATCAATTGAATATGTAGTAATTCTATCATTGCATCACAAAGGTTGTAGTACTCCATTAGATTCTGAATGCTTTGTTCTTCTGCCTCAAGTTTAGCTGTTCTAGTTTGGAGGGAAGCCATTTCTATACTGCAATACTACCTAAGTGTACAGTAGTAATGGTATCCATGTGTCCAAAAGGGGATGTTTGTATAGGGACAGAGTATTTGTGTTCTCCTTTCAAAAGGGAACTATAGCAATGTATGAAAAATAATGTGGGGAGTCACCAGTATCAAGCCTTTTGACACAGTGTGTGGGGTGACTGTAAAGATATAACTGATATATGAAGGATTGAAGAGGGGAAAGTTCTAACCACCCGATTGGTATATGTAGGTGGTATGGCTTGGGGTGGAATTCTTTGCTATAATATGTGAGGGATGGCTGAATTTTAACGTTTATGCAATCCTTCCAATACCAGAGGATGCGTGTCATGCACCCGACTATTTCAGGGCACTAACCAGGGTGTGAGTATAAGGATACTTTGGTATATAGGCGGGGAGGGTGGTTATATTGGTAGCCAAGTGTGTAACCATTGTTTTGATCTATGCAGTGTATGTAAAGGAAGGTGCCATTTGCAGTGTCATGCTGAACTGCAAGCTGGGTGTTAATAGACATGGCTGCTGTTGATGAGTTGTTGATGTCTATCATGGCTAGCCATGCTCACCAATGGCTGGATTGATGTGTTAAAGACCAATCAACTCCTGGCAGAACTCCGGAACCCTGGAGTTGTACAAATGGGTTAGGATTTTGGCTTCAGCTTATGTGTTGCACCCTTGCTGTCATTTGTGTCCTGTATTTTGGAGCAGAGAGAGACAGAGGTTATGGAAGGAATAGAAGTCTGTCCAAGTTGATAATCTAGCTACTGTACACAGAGTGTCTAGGAGTTTATATATGAAGGGAAAGTACAGTATTAGTAAGTGGATGACTGAGACAGAGAACGAAAGATCAGAAAGCGGTGCTGCACTCCGGCAAGACAGATGCTGGAGCTATGCAAGTACAGGTCGGAGGTATCTGAGGATTGGAACTAAACTATGTATAGAACAAAGGAGTATTGTAAGTATAGTATGTAAGAAGGAATTAGTCTGGAAGTGTCACATCAACTTTGATAAGGACTCTTGTCCTATCTTGTGTGATGACTGTTACATTTATCCAAATTGCACAAATCATCATAGACTGGTAGAGTTTCCTCCTCCACCTGATACTATCTATTGTCCATCTCATCCTCCTCCTCCTTGTACTTCTCCTCTGACTTCTCTCCCTTACATTGACTCTCCAGCTTCTCACCTTCATCTTCAATTGTTGCATTCTTCATGAAACAATTTTCCACCAATTCCTGTATTTTCTCCTCAATCTGCTACTTCCATACCTCTTTATCGCACCCATTTCCATCATGACCTCTGATGCCTTTTTATCCCATTTTTCTCTTATCCAATCTATCCTAGTACACCTTCTAGAGTTTCCTCTGAAGAATGAGTCCTCCCCTTTGACCTCACCTGGCCTAATTTATCCACCAACATTGAACCATGGTTCAACCGTAAGGTTAACCCCTCTCTTCCATGGTCTTACTTCAGTATCTCCACTAGAACTGGTGAATCTCCCAATTGACACCAATGTCAAATTCTCGACTCCGATTGAGAATCAGTTTTTTGATGATTTACCAGATTTCATTGGAAATTATATTTCTGATGGCTCCCTCGTTACCAACGAGAATCTGGATCCGAATGATATGGTGTTCATATTGGATGAACAACTTGAACGAGGCAAGATAATGGATTTCAAGCTTTCAATCCTTTGCAGATCAAACCAACTTTGAACAATCGACTCGTGATGTTTCTGAAGGAAATTCTTCCCTTTACTCAAGTCCAGCAACATCAGTCCATACACTATAGAGATTCCACCATGAACCTACTAAAAGAGGCATTCAATGTTCCTGATCTGTTGATCAAACGAAGTTCCTCTTGTTCATGTTGACACTAGGTTGCACTACAACCCTTTAGAAATTACCTCTCATCTGTTGCAGATTATTCAGATTCCAACTCTATACTGTGGTGAGCTTCTCCCATAGGTAATCGTTGAAGAAGACCCTGTCCAGTATATCCTGGAACAGGATATTATTTTTAAAGAAGAACTCATATACTGAAACAAACCAATCACATCCTTCTATGAAGGACTGGGTTATACTTTCCTGGTGGAGAAATATTATTCCACCCCTGCTCACCCTGTCCATAACCAAGGCTTTGAGATAGTCCAATGTGATCGCCATGCATTCAGTGACTATTTTATTCTCTTCTATCAGAGTCTCAAGCCTAACGAGGTTCTAGATCAATAGGTTTTTCAGAAGATCTATGAAACTCCTGAACATTTTATCAACTCGGAAGGAAATGTTATTTGAAAGGATAGTTAGCACCAGTATGTGCACCATGAATTTAACCTTCTCTACTCCTTCTTCAAATATCCTAACAATTCCAACATTCCTATGCAGTGCATATGGAACAAGTTAATAGATGCTAGGTGGCAACAGATTTGAAAGCAGAAAAACCCTTGGTTTGATATCATGAAGATGCTTGGCACTAACTATGTATATGGGCATTTTGATAAAACTTGTTCACAATGTTCCTAATTCCTACCAACATGAACAGGTCCTTCTTCACCACCGCATTGTCAAAGAAGAGGAACGACAGGCACAAAGAGTATTGCCTTGTCCATGGATCAGACTTGCTCAAGTTCTTGGTCAACATATGGCTATTGCCAGTCCAATTAGGAGGTCACTACGTGAATCATGAAAAGCCAGGATACATTTGAAGTACCCCTGTGCATTTTAAATATTTTTCAGGTTCTCATCTTCATCTCACTTTGTATGGTACTAAGGACTGTTTTCCTTCCTATTATTCTCACAATCATCCAAAGATAGGTTTTAGGGCTAGAAATGGACAATATTCTTCTATCCCAAATCCTCATTTCTTTGCTACTACAGACTTTAATTGATTTGAGAAGCTTGTACATTCTGATGAATACATTCTGGAACATATACAAGTTAGGAGAAAAGAAGTTCCTTTGCTACAGCATCTTGCTCAGCATATAGGTTTGTATCCACTAAGACAAGAGAAGATGAAGAAACCAATGAGGATAATGATGACACTAAAGATAGTGATGATGACACTCAAGAAGCTGCCGACATTGTTGCAGACCTTCTTATTCCACCTCAACTGGTTCCCATTCATATCTTTCCTATTACACATGCTAATCAGAATTTTATGCAGATTTTTTTCACCAATATTTTTATCTTCTAAAGTAGAATGTCTTTCATTATCAATTCCGCCATTCAGGCCTGCACTACAGTTCTTGCAGGCTTCTCAAACTATTTCATCTGGTTTCGCCAAGTCCACAACCTTCTCACCATGGCAACATGATGGAATATCATTGATGGAACTTCACTTTATGCTCAACAACTTGATGCTGATACCAGAGCTACTTGGCTTTCAAACAATTGACAGGCTCAAGCATTGATTGGCATTTTCATTCATGCAAATATGCAGCATCTCATGAAAGAAAACTATGTGGCCATTGGAAATGTTGTTAATCCTTCACTTGCAAAGGATTTATGGGATCAACTCCATACCCTCTATTCTTCCACCAGTGTCACTGGTCAGCATGAGGCTTTTGTAAAGGCACTGAATACACGCATCATTGATCCGATGGAATCTCACTGTCATGATGTGGAGGACATTCCTGCTCAACTTAACAAGTTGACCAACACTTTCTACAAAATTGTTAGAAACTGATCAACTCCTGGTGGAACTCTGGAACTCCAGAGTTGTGCGGACGGATAGGACTTTGACTTCAGCTTATCTGCTGTGCCCTTGCTGTCATTCTTGTCCTGTATTTCGGAGCAGAGAGGAACAGAGATTATAGAAGGAACAGGAGTCTGTCCAAGTTGATAATCTAGCTACTGTACATGGAGTGTCTAGGAGTTTATACATGGAGGGAAAGTACAGTATTAGTAAACGAATGACTGAGATGAAGAACGGAAGATCAAAAAGCTGGTGCTACACTCCAGCAAGACAGATGCCGAAGCTGTGCAAGCACAGGTTGGAGGTATCTAAGGGTCAGAACTAAACTATGTACAGAACAAAGGAGTATTGTAAGTACAGTGTCAGGGGGGATGAGTCAGAATACAGATGTCCGGAGGAACGGAGATGCAAGATTGTAGAGAACAGGCTGGAGATCACTCCTGGAGGAGCGGAGTTGTGCCCAGAGGCCAGAGTTGTGCTAGGGGTTGGCATGGTATATGACAGTATCCCCCTCTTAGGCCCGAACCCCTGAGGGCCATAGGAGGATAATGTGGAGGTGGAGATGGGTGGAGTAAGAAAGTGGAGGTTGGAGTTCAGGAAGGATTATAAAGTCCGTGAGGGAGGTCGGATACTCCTTAAACCACAACCATCGCCATGTCTGATAATAAAGACATCAAGTCTTGGTCCGACATGCGTCTTGCAGAGGACATGGAGGACGATGACAAGCTTTGCACTGCAAAGTTCCTGGAGTGGCGGCATTGAGTAAAGGTGAGGAGGGCAGAGGAGGAGTGAGAGAGGGCAGAGGTGGAGGCGAAGTGCAAGGCAGAGGCAGAGGTGCAACGCGTAGGGGAGGAGGCTGTGCGGAGGGAGGCAGAGGCAGAGGGAACTGAGGAGGAGTTGGAGGAGTAAGGAGTGGTATGAACAAGGTAGTTATAATGTCCTGGAGGTGTTGCAAAATGCAACAAAATTGAGTTAGAGTTGGGTGAGGGACGGAGCGGAGTAAACCTGATCAAAGGCTGGAGTTGGGGAGTGGAGTTCCTATCCCCCTCTTAGGAGTGGATGTCCTAGTATCCACAGAGGGTAGACCAGGGGGAAGATAGCAGAGAGGTGGCAGCTGTCAGGAGGTGATTCCTTGAAGAAATCAGTATGTGAAGTTGAGGCTCCAAGGGGACAACCCAAAAGCCAGAGGGGTGGACGGGTAGAAAAGGAGGTGCAGGGTACCGGTGTAAGGAACTGAAGTTCCTTGTGGTCGTATCCTATCATTCCACCGACTTCCACATCGCCCCTAATCATATTCTGACGAATCCTAGCCCAACCCGATTCAATCCTAGTCCAACCCAATCCAATCCTAGCCCAACCCGATCCAATCCGATGCAACCCGACATTATCTGTCC
>JBBPRR010000668.1:0-18349 GCA_038093115.1 Hortiboletus flavorubellus | reverse complement strand
TGTGGTGGGACGGGTTTGGCAAAGGGGGGGGACCAAGCGGGGTGGTGGTGGTAGTGATCGCGAGGGGGGTTGTGGGCGTCGTGGGGGTGGAAGGGGAAGGCGGGGTTGTGTGCGAGGTTGGCAAAGGCGGCGGTGGAGAACACGGAGGACCAGTCGTCGTCTGGGAGGGGATGCATTGTCGTGATCTGGGAGAAAAGAGATCAGCTACGGTCTGACCGCTCTGGGCGGGGTTCGACTCGCTTTGGGCCGGGCGAATCTGTTTATGAAAAAAAGGAAAATAAAAGAGGACGCGATGGGGTTAAAAGCAAAGCCTGCTCGACAATGCTGAAGAGGCAAGGGACATCGACTGCGAAGGCACGAGGACCCCGCTCGCGCATCACCCACATCTGGAAACACGACCCCCCCACTTTCACATGTCTCCCTGGAGTATCCGGGGTCCACGTTTTACGTCCTCATGGCACACCCGCAACTGAGACGTTCATATATTACGTCATTCAATCCTCTTTTCCTCGGTAACCTCTCGGGAGCGCCCTCGTTGACACCTCCATTCCGAATGTGGCTCTCATTTCCCAACTCCGTCATCAGATCCTCAGATCCCCCTTACCTGCACATTCCCATCGTATTTTTGGCAGCCTCCAGCTTCATTGTCAAACCGGCCGTCGGACTTTCGCCTACGCCACTCTCTCCCCTCCTTTCGATCGTCTCGTGAGTCCACCCCGCTCCACACTCCCTCTCTTAGACTGGCCTGGATCACCACCCATCCATTCCAGCTCGTGCCTGTCTGCGCCACTGCTTTCAGCCAACATGTGTCTGCACGCCCAGGAAAATGACGGCATCCTCTGAGCAATGTCTATAACTCCCCCTATTTCCTTTTCTGATCCCCTTCACCCCCTCTTCTCTCCCTTTGCAAGCCGTACATCGTAATGGCTCTCAATCCCCCTTACTGTTCCAACGGTCAGTCCGGCCCGCCGATGAGTGCGAACCCCCCGCACAACCACTCCCTCCGAGTTGATCGTCCATGTGTGGGTTCCCTCGTCGCTTGACTCCTTTCCACGCAGATCTGCCCGGTCTGTTGTAGTTCAGGCACTTACGACAATGGAGCAGCCGCGTGTGAACGGGTCACCATGTTCTTCCCCAAAATACACCACCATAGCCACGACAGAGCGCTGCGATCAACCCTGGAAAGCTCGCGGTAACTCGTCAACACACCGACTTTGGCACTCTCGCCTTTTCGACTACACCTGGCATCAATCCCTCATGCCTTCTTCCTCCCTCTGCTCTTGCGTTTCTTTGGTATGACCTCGTCCCTACCCTCCTCCCGCTCCTCTTCTCCATCCCCTCCTGTCACATCACCGTCCATACAACCCCCATCAGTGCCGTCGTTCGGCTGTGGCGTACTGTTCCCATTTCGAACCTTAGGCAACGCCCGAGATGCCACAAATGCTTCCTGCGCGGTCTTCCCCTGTGACAGCTTGGGAACATCTGACCATCTCCATACATCTTCCACTTCCCCGCGCACAACCGCCGTCACAAAGAAAGACAGTATACATGCCGGACTACCCATCTCAGTAAAAAGGAGGTAAGAAGGGTTTATGAGGCACACTTACCTAAGGTATAACAGGGCCGGCTGAGCCTGACCCAGCATATGCACGACTGTCATCGTCGTGATCAGGCCCACGACGTATGCCGTTAATGTGACACAGAAGTAGGGCTTTGTAAAAGACGTTTCCCTCTTCTTTGCACGCGCGTGGTCGTAACGAAGTGCGAGGGCAACAAAAAGCCCCGGGATGACGACGTCACCAAGTCCAAGTATGGTGAACCCTCTCTCAGTGGCAAATGTCATCGATTTTGGCCACAGAAGCTTGATGGGCACGTCGAGAGAGGTGGCTACTTTCACCATCTGCAGTGAATGAGACAGGACACTGCTCTCTCACAGTGAATCTTACCACTTCCGTCCCAAATACCCAGTAGATGTCATAAACAAACAGCCCCGATAGGAGGATGCATCCCGTTCGAAATGAGTCCAGCTTTAGGATCGACAGTGCATTGTGCGAAAAGGAAAGAGCGAGTATGTCCGTCAATAATGCGGGCTTGCGAGATCCCGTAGACATGCTGTAAAGCACGGAAGGGAGTATGCCTACTGGCAACAGCACCAGAGTCGGTGTTCGGAAAGACAAAGAGACCACCTCTGAAGGTAAACATGAGGTCGCCACGGGGGGTACATGCATTCTCGACGCACCGAGAGGTCCCCGGAGTAGGAGTAACCGATTCCGATCGAACGTCCTCCATCCCTCTCTCCCGATCACAAACCTGACCAACGACACAGCAGACTAGACGCCAAATTGGTCAGCACGAATACGTTCGTCGTCCTAGAACGAATCCATACGAAAAAAAAGGGACACCGTACCTTCCATACGCTCCCCGCTCCGGCGACTGAAAAGTACCAACCGAGCAACCAATTGATCCATTCCTTGCCCACGTACTTGACCACCACATACATGCCAAACAAGACTACGGAGCCGACCTGACAGAGCGGACGAGAGAAGACGGAGAAGACGTGAGCGTTGGCGCGTCCGACGACCTACCCCATCCATCCGCATATACTCACGATCGGGAACAGCCACGCGTCACTGGAGGACATGCGGTCTGGAATGTCTTCGTCTTCGTCTTCGTCTTCGTCATCTTGGAGGAAGTTCTGTTTTGGGGCCGTTTGAGCACGTGGGATGGGCTACAAGTATAACGTCATGCTCGGACATGGTCCTGGGTCGACGTGACGAGTGAAGGGACGTACAGGCAGTGAACCGAATGCACCGCAGTAAATGGAAACGCTCGCGAGACAGAGTAGCCCGGCGTAGGAGGAGATGAGGTCCCAGTCCCAGTCGCTGTCTGCCATGAAAAAAAAGGAAAGTGGAGGTCAAAAGAGGGAGGTGTCGAGCAAACGGCTGTCCTTGGGATGGACGAGTTTTGGCTTGTTTGATCCCCAAGGCGCTGCCAAACACGAGGAATCCGCCCGAACCGGCACCTATAATTCACATTTTACTTTACGCACATTTTGAGCGAACGAAAATAACGCAGCAGTCCCCCTGATCACAAAGTTGGGCCTTGTACGCCGAAGAAGGGGCTTCAAATTTCATTTCAAATATGACCACTGGCCGGCGCGTGGGGGAAACCGTCCGTCGAAGGTCTATTTCATCTCCTAGCAGCGTTCTTGCACTGCCCGAGACTCAGAGTTCGCTTGCGACCAACGGTCATCTCTTCACAGTCAATCATTCCCAACTTCACATTTCATTTACTGATGTCATTTTCATTCTTGTGAATCTTGTCTCGCATGCACATATCATAGAATCGTTCAATTTCATTACCTTCCTAGTATTGTATGATCCTCCGCTTTCATTCCGCTTATATGCACTACTGATGCAATGAAACGATTGTTTCAGAGCATTGCTGTAGACTCCAACCTGAGCAGCATATTGTCAAGGTGTCAGATGGCACTGCTGTCACATACCAGGTCACGACCAACCTTGGTCCGAAGTTAACGTATGCCAAGGTGGTCCCTATGCTTCCTGATCATTTCACCGCTAGAACTATTCTTGCTATCTAATGCTCCCTCCATCGCGGTTCCGCAGCCGCACACCTCTCGCTGTGACTTTGCCCCGGCGGCACTGCCCTGCGCGGCACAGGTCTCGGTCGCGTTATGACGCGAGTGCCCTGCAGGCTCAGTCTTCTCGAATTTCAATGATTGACTCGCCTGCAACATGTTGCCGCAAACATTCGCTTTTGGTTCCACACCCCTCTGAGGCATAATTTCCCCTTCCTCGGGTCTACGCGGTAGCCGGTTAGAGTTACAGTAAACGTGGTGGCATCGTTAGTCATACCTACAACCCTACTACTCAAGCTGCGGAAACTCGTGTACAATGCACGTCGTCAATATAGATATCATCGAATCGTGGTGCAACGTACACAATGCTCAGATCATGCCGTCAAGACAAACACGATCAGTATCCCGCGGAAATCCTATTTTCCACGAGTCGCTCGCCGCTGTGGGTCCACCATGAAACACGAAATGATAGTATACCACATATCTCGTCGTCTTTGATCACGATAATCTGAATCACCGCGGCGATGCGAGGGTCGTCCACCGCTATACCCAGCACAACAGCGACAAAGGAAACGTTGGACACAGCTGCTCAGCACAGAACGCACCCTCACAGTATGCTTCCGGTTTCGAAGATCATCGAGAACCAGCGCTGGAAGGACGTTATCCGCGGTGAGATACTCTGGATATAGTTGATCGTGGACGAGTCATGTTCCGCCGTTTCGCTGGCGCCCATGAGACGGTCCATCGGCATATTCTATCAGCAGTCACTTGCAGTGGTCGATGTCGACGATGAGTCACGCTCTGAAAATAGGACGCTTGGAGCCGCCCGAGGGTAACGTGCACGGGGATGGCCGCAATCAAACTCGTTCGGAACCCCGGTGGAAAAATCAACCATCTGCGTAGAATGGTTTAAAAGCGACCCTCGACGTGCTCCACAATTTGTTCTTACATCGTCGTCAGGAAAATACCTGTTTCCGGGCCGAGCACCGAATTCTCAGTGCTGGTCGATGACGCAACCATGTCATTCTTGTTCACCACCAAGGGATGACTCTGTCTATCACTAAGCACAAGTGATGTGATGCAGACTCATCGAAAGCACGTACAAATTGTGCCATGATCGGAGTCATCGGATATCAAATTCAGGTTTGTGATATTTCCGTAGCTGAGTGTGGTCCAAGTTGATAGCAGCATCAATCTCAGCGCAATCCATATATGCAAAACTCTCACATCGGTGGGACGAATGGCAATCTTGACTGCGAGCTGCCTGGTCGGGATTTCCTTGATACGAGCCTTGTCTCCTGTGTAGTAAGACAGATCACCTATTCTTGTTCTAAAGCACGCCCGGTCCTTGCCCGCGGACGGTGCGTGTGCGTTTCCAACCCGACTGGTCGCCGTCAAGATCTCCAGAAATAACCCCTCGCGGTGGACACATGGGCTTTCACTTCATCGCCTCGACCACCCTGTGTAAGTTAAACGCTGTCCGACCTTCACTAATCAAATCAAATCCAAATCGCTCGAGCAAATTCAGCATGTGAAGAACCGCAGTCCTAGAAGTAGGAACATGAGAAATGTACATGTTCTTATCGTGGCAAGTCCCTTGAAGCGCATGTTCGACCTCGAGAGTGTACTTTCGGGGTCCGCAGATGATGCCACCTGTTTCGCGAACATTACGGATGATGGAATCAGCAATGGGACCCTATTAAATAATTGGTGTCCGATTGGATCCGTCGTCCTAAACTAAAAAAAGCCTCGAGGCCATCATTTGCAATTGCGGGAGTAATTTGTGCACCGAACGATTTATCCCTGAAATAGGTTTCCTTCCAAACTTCGTTGTCAAGCATGAGCAGGAGGAGAGGGCGTTCCAGAGCGATCACCTACTTGTATCCTTGGCCAGTTCTGCATCTGCAGTCCGTTCAGCAGTTAGTTCGACGCTCTGCCAGATGAGCTGTGCTAGGGCAGATGACCCCCAGCAACAATAGGCTTCTTCGAAGCCAGGAAGTTCCCTTGGAACTGCAACCGACAAACATCCTATTTAAAGCATTTGAACCGTCGACAAACGTCGCTTTACCCCACTCTGGCGCAGTTTCCCGAGAGTTGACCGTAAACACCTCGGAAGTTCGACCCTCTGTTTTGGGTGGTAGGGCACCTCCAGATGAGCTTGCCCAATGATAGTGATGGGGAGACTGACAGGGACATGTTCACGACACCGGTTCAATGCGTAGCACTGATCTTCCTTTAATACGTCGATCCCAACGTGCGGACAGCGTTTGTCTTTCTCAACTTCTCAGCCGGGACAGCATCATAATCTGCGGTGATCGAATAAGCGGGATATCGAGCAGTCGCGGGGGAACGGGTCGACGGTAGACACGAGAGAGGAACACTGCGAACAGGGACGAAGGGGAGCCAGAGGAGCCAACCTGACGCGAGAGTCGGTGTACGGAGGGAATGTATCATCCAGAGAGGTTTTGAAACTAGTTAGTCTGCTTGCATTCTTGAGTGGCCCAGCGACTGTTCGAGTAACACGGTATCGCGCGCAATGTGATCAACAGTGTCACTGAGCAAACCTGGTCGAGCGATGGCCAGAGAGCGTGCTTAACGAATGCCAGCGAGAAGAGGAAAGATAAGGGGACCGAACCATTATCAGAGCGAACCATTCTCAACGTCGACCTGCTCGGCTCAATCCAGGCCTCCACTGCTGATTCGGTTCCTATTGCTCCACCGTGACTCCGCCATGGTGTATGTCATACCGTGACGCCGCTTACATCTGAGATAACGACGATGAGCGTTTCCTCGTCGTTCGTCCCCCACGAGCACAGCCCTTGCGCGAACCGACTCCGCGTCGAGCCTATCGCGCTACAAAAATACAAGGGCCACTCAACTGTGACGTCGTCGGGCTCACCGTGACCAGCATCAACGCTTCGTACGCGCAAGCAAACACGTCAGGTCTCTTGAGGACACCTATCTGCTCTTTCTCCGTAGATGTTTCAGAGGACAGGCAAGCGAAGCGGAGAAAGGTCGCTGGCCACAATACGTGCTTCGACCGTATGATCAACTCGGTCGACGTGACCATGCTCTCACAGCAATCCTCTGGCACTCCCTCCGTCAGCAGCAATGTTTCCGAGACCCCAGTGGACGCCTACAGCAGCCTCCGGGAAAACTAGGCAATGGCTTTTCCGTTCTGGAAATGAAAAAGCCCCTTCTACTTCCTCGGGACGATGGATTCTCCAAGCCTGTGGTATGCGTACATGCGCTCAATTATTCCCGATCTTCAGTACTTTTTCCCATATTCAAACGTATCTGCACCAAGGAACCTAGGAATTCACTCCCTGATTGGCTCGCAAACACGTTCTGTGCTCTAGAAGCAGGCCATCCCTTGCGTGGATTGCTTTCACCTTCTCGCGTTAATACTGAATCCAAGTCCGCCTCTCCTCCGGTGAAGTTGCTTGGTACTTCGCGCGAGAAAGAATTACCTGCGCTCTCGCCCTTCGACAAGCAAGAGGAAGCTCTTGGTCCAGCTTATGTGTGCAGGGACATGTTTCATCTGTCGTCCCCACAGAACCTACACTATTGTGCCTGCAGGTCGAAGCGCCGACTAATCCCCTTCCGTTTTCAACCCCAGGCTGTTCCGCCTCAGTTCGCAGGTCAATAGATAGTCTTCAATGTACATTCCGGAAATCCTTGGGCCACGTACTACAGGAAGTGACCTCCCGTGCCACTAATATGACGAACCGAGTCCTCTCGCATTGTCTGCATCGCATTTATGTCCAAGCGACGTGATCGAACGGCGGCAGTTCGTTCAGGCATTTTCAAACCTCGCTCCAGACCTCCCCTCGGACTTGCAGGAGGTCGGTGCCTATATTAATAATCACCGTAATCATAATCAAGTGTTTCGGGGTGGGCACGATAACCTGAACGTATATGTGAATCCTGGACCCACCTTCGCTTATTCTCGGCCAGTCTACTTCGCTACACCGACGGGAGATCCTTCGTTATCTGATCCTCTCCAACCCGAATCTTACAAATTGGATCTCACTGCCATCGACTTCCGCTGGCGCCCGTTCTTGCGATCGAATGCCCCAGAAGGCGAAATGAACGGGCGTTCTGTCCCACCTTCATCCCCGCTTGGATACGTTGTACCTAACAGAGTGGGCGATCAAAGCGGACGGGACGCACCTTTCGCGGTGGATCGAGGAGAGCATGGCGCCTCTAGCGAGGAACCTCCCACCTCGTGGGCGGCGTAGGTGCGATACTGCCTAGCGACGAGGATACGACTATTGTGAAGCTGAGCACCATCAACAACACGATCGGAAGCTTGTGGTCGCCGATCAATAGGGGGTGTGGCCCGCCTTCGCCCCGCCGGGCATTCTTTTATCTCCGCTCCGAGATCAACCCGGGCCTGCTTCGCTGGCTGCCGGTGGTATTCTACCTTGTGGGGATGGAGAAAACATACATATAAGCGAAGAACTTCCCTTGGTGAGTGAATGGGGGCACACCTTCAAGCGAGGCACACTGGCGTATTGTGGTGCATTGACGTCGTTCCTGAAGCTGCATGGCGAAGTAAGGAGAGCTAATGCATGGGAAACTCACGAGATACGACCCTCGACGCCGATAAGGATAAGACAGGTACTCGTTTCTCCTCCGAGCACGCCGCAAAAGGCTCGATCAAGTCAGTTATGTGAAATGCCACGAGGACCTGTTTGCAAGACGTCTTCCGCATTGTCCTGGATGATTCCGTTGGACTTCTCGAGACGCACCATCCCTGTTCGCGATGACGTCAACTGTCGCTATTCGTACGTTTACGCAAACAGCCACGGCAGTATCGAATCTTGGAGTTGAAGGGGCTGTGGATGCTGTAAGTTGCTTCAGTTGGAGAGTTCCTTACACATGGCAATACCTATGCTTTGGTGGAGGGTGAGATGTACCACTGAAATTCTCGACGAGAATACCTTACCCCAGCCACGCTTCAGGGTCTCTCCATCATCTCGTGTACTTTCATTGCCAGATGTCGGCTGTGATGTTCACCCCCCCTTCGGCTAGGGACGTGGACCCCGTGTCAACGCAGTTGTCCACATTCAGTGACCAACCCTTGAATAAACGGAGATGAAACGAAACGACAGAGGCGTCTGACATACCACCCCGTTCTATGGCATCCTAGGTCGGAGAGACTCGGGAGCAACCCTCGCAATAGGAAAAAGTCACGCGTCAACAACTTACATCTCAGGCTGAAACTCAGTCAGCTTGGTCGCCAACGTCACCGACCTTCAGCGGGCCAGAGCATAGAATATATTCGAAATATTCTGATTTATTCTGATTTCATTACTTGTTTATTATGTATATATATTCGGTTACACGCGAAAGATGAATAAGTGGCGCGGGATCTGCCGTAGAATTCATTGCAGATGCCGCATGATGAGATTCTACGGCCTCGATCCACCTCGACGTCACTCTCAGTCCGCAGAAGGTGATGAGAACGTCAATGGCTCACCTTCCCACCGTCCAGTTGGCGATCTGGGGGACGTCCAAGATAATTATGAAACCCCTCGTATCACGTCAGAACACCTAGTCGTAGGCTCTGCGCAGCTCGAGACCCCGAGTCGGAAGATCTGTATGCACCAATTTTCGCCCGTCTGCCATCCAAAAAGTCACCCAGAGGTGGCTCAAGAGATGGACAAGATATATATCGTCTACCCCGACTCGGAACAGCAATGTAGAGACAAAGTCTAATAGCTAGGTATGATGATCTAGCTAGACGGTGGGGGATCTGAACCCAATCACCGGAGTATTGAATCGAGAACGAGTCTGACTCGGCGCATGAATCACAGCGGTCTGGTCGTGATGGATCAACCCGGGAACCGTCCCGGAAGGTTAGAAAACAAATGTTCAACATCATTGACAAGGTACACCAGTCTAGTAACTTCTGATCACAGGTTCAGTGACAAACTAACTCCCTATTACATAGTTACAGGTCATCCACCACACCCGAGATGAAACACTACGTTTGTGGGGGGGGACGAAACTACGGCCAGTAAGTACATGGGTTTGTCCTTGGAGTCTCGTGTCGCTAGATCCGACCCATCAGGCCATCGATCATTAGATGGAGAAACTTGGTGGGCTCGTTACGGGGGGGAAAAGAAGAAGGTATTGTAAAACAGGGAAAATGGCGTAGCTTCCTGACCCCCAACGTACAACGAAGAGACTGACTCCGCTTCAAATACACCGAGACCCAATGCCTCGAGCTTGCAACAAGTTGGCCACATCATCTACCATACTCGCATCCCCATCAAAGAAAACTCCCTTCATGGTTGCTATCAAGACTCACGGTGTGGCAAATCTGGCCTTCCAAAACGAAGTTGATGTCTATTTGAGTGGACTGGTAGTATGCGGTCGTGAATGGCATAGCTGCAATGCTGGTAGCGTCCACAACCAGGGGCAGGTGGAGGTGATCATAAACGCGTCTAGAAGACACCGTGACTAGGGACGATTTCTGGTCCCCCAGAGGCACCAGTAGAATGGATAATCACATGGTTCAAGGGTCAATACTCATCACCTCGTCGTTTAGGGTTATACCAGTTTCTGGGTCGGAACACCCGGCCCACCGCGGAGATCAACGCGACGGCCATACCGACCCTGTCCACTACGGAAGACTAATTCGGACAACGTGGAATGCGCATGGTGCCACGACATCAAATTCATGATTGTAATAACTCCCTGATCAAGTGTGTACCCTCCTCGATGATAACATTTCAGACAGCGGGACATAACACGCATTGGTAGGCTTTGTGGCGAATTGATGGATCATTTGGTAGGGGTCTGACTGATTTGTCTATTCTTTCTCCAGAGCGCCATCAAAGTTGGCTGCGGGGGATGCGTTCCTATCTCAACTTACCGTATCGTACTCGGCTTGCAAACCCGATTGGATGGAATCGCCGCTGAGGAACCATGCTGGTGAATACACGGGCTTGCATATCACCTCCTTAACGATGCTATACCCATTTAACGACGTCCAACATTCCCTAACCGAATCATATTGTTCAAGCAGGTTCAGCCTGCGCACGCTGAGAAGCACAGGTAGACGTGGCGTATTGTGGTAAGTCCCTTCGAGCGCACGTTCAACTTCGGCACAATGCTTCTCGGGGTCCACATGTTTCCAGAAACTACCTGTTTCGTAGACCTGACGAACCAGCAATGGAACCCTGTAACTGGTGTTCGGTTGGATTGTTGTCATAGTCTGAGAGAGCAATTTGGCCCGGGGTTTATAAACCGCGTTGGGGCCTTCAGCTGCGATCATCCACAACGTACGGAACTTTTTCGTGCGCCGAGTGGGTTTTCCATGAAGAAGTAACTCTCCCTCCGGGGCAAATGAGGCACTCAAGGCCATGCTATGATGCATGAAATCAGAGAGCGCCTGATGCATAAACCGAGGGCTTGGAGGGTGTTTTATGTATGGCGATCACTTACTTGGACCCTCCACCTTCATGCCGCGGTCCATTCGACAGCAAGTTTGATGCTTGGCTGGCGGGGGGACGAGTCTGCGCAACCCAAGTGACGGTGGGTTTCTTCGAAGCCACGGAGCTCTCCTGGATCATCGACTACCACTCGTCAGAGCCCTTGAGACCATATCAGGGGCTCACGAGTTGATAGGCAGGTAAGTATAGGACCCTTCCTCCTCCGAGACCGATATCGGCGACTATCGGCTACCAGCTAACTGTTCCATTGACCGGCAGGCTACGCGCGCACCCTCAAAGGTCCGACTGGATTGTGCGGGATGCTGCGCCGGTTTCTAAAACATTACCAGGTCCGCCTTGTCCCGAATATTAATGATCAATGATGCGTAAAACGCACAATCACGGTTCACAATGACGCCTTTCGCGCAATTAGCATTACTAAGATTTTGCTCAGTAGGAGAATTATGATAACATTGGTGACACATTGCCGTGGAGCCCGGTATGAACACGGCTTCAACAAGAATCGCAGGGTAAACATTCGATAGCATAGTCTATGATCATGATCTTCACCACCCGCACTCTACGCCGCTAAATTCTTCGACGAGAATGCCCCTTTCCCCCTTAACCTTGGACAGTCTGTAGCGTTCCAGCGCGTATATTTCATACGACACCGCAGCAAGTTTCATTGCGCGGATATGGCGCGGACGTGAGTTGGCAGCGATGGCGTGCTTTCGCGATTGCCAGATGCAGGTTGCCAGGTTCATTCTCGTGTCTGGGTGAGGAACTCCGTACCAGTACATAATAAGCTATAGAGGGAATAGCCACCTTCAATACAGTGGATTAAGAAATGATGACGATGACTCACTCCTCCGTTGGAAACTGCTTCTTCATGTGCTTGTCTATCCGCCTCGTAGAGCGCTGTATGTGTGGTCAGACACGTCTTGGTTTGGAACATAGGATTACTTACGACAACTGTCACTATCCTTCTCGCGTCGACTCCGGAACACCACAGCGTACCACTCGCGCTCCTCGTCCTCTGGGAGCTCAAGCTCTGACCAATTGAATGCGAGTGCGTAAGGAAGGTCGGCATACTCATCGGAGAGCGGACGGAAATGGTGCAATGCTTTGTGCAACGAGAGCGAGACAGGGTCAATATCGGGTAGACGAGTCTCCGTGACTAATGGTGGTCTATCTAGTGAGGAGACTGGTGCGATAGAGAGGTCCTGTGGTAGCGAAGACAAGAGGGGAGGAAGGTATAAGACGGTAGAGGAAGGTTTTGTTAGACTCTGGGAGGTGAACGAAGGGACGACATGGGGATCCCGTTCCCTAGGCCCATCCACGAGTTGTGCATCGTCTGGCGGAAGGTTCCGTTCCTCGGGTTCATGCACTAGTTGTGCATCGTCTAGCGGAAGGCTCCGCTCCTTGGACTCATGCACAAGTTGTGCATCGTCCAACGGGGGCTCGCGCACGAGTTGTGCGTCATCCAGCGGGCAGCCACTGACAGGCCGGCTGGGACATTGGCGCAGTGTCAAACCCATTGCAGTGTAGTGTGAGGTGGGAGTGGGAGGGTGTAGGATAGGTTGAGGCTTGTCCCGACGCTTTATAAAAGCAGCAAGTTAATAGCTGGGATTTTTGAGACAGGGAACTAAGAACGACTGCAGCCCTAAGTATTGCGTGATCTTGCGTCTACCGGAAGACAAATTTACAAACTGGACTTGTCAGCCACCCCACCGGGGTAACATGAAACGAGGACCCCGCACCAATGCTCTAATAACTTGGCAATGCGGTCCAGCTCGAGAATCATGAGCATCGCAGCGAACATGTTTGGACGGACAAGCTCGGGTGGGGATGCAACCCGAGTCCGTCCACTGCAAAGATATCAGCCGTTCAAAGCGGCGACAAGAAACTTCAGCACATTTTGTTCCGAGCGGGCTCTGAACGCCAAGAAATGCGGGCTTGGAGTTTCACATCAAAGCTCAAGCGGTCAAGTTGGTAATAGTTGGTAACTGCTCCAACTACCGTACATAATGCTTACACAAATTGCCCGTAGCTTACATAATTCACTTTGTCAACACTCTGAAGCCGAGTCCGAGTTTCCTCAGACTTGACAATGGCGACCAGAAAAGCGGCAGAGTCCACACTCTACCATGTACATCCAAAGGGGTTTTGGAAGAAATTTCGTGCGTTAGAGATACACATATCGTGCTGCATTGTCGCTCACGTTGCAACAGGTGATGCGGTGGTCGTGAATCCCGAAATTTCTTCTGGTCTCCCGATCCCAGAATTGAACAGATACCCCCAGCCCGGCTCACGCCCGGAGAAATATTCCACCCCTGCCACGAAAGGTACTAGTGAATACACTACGGATTCGATACTGACATTCGAGCTAGCATCGGACCCGGCTCAGAATCCCTACTGGAAACGCGATGTTCGGCGAGCCTACCCTCAGCTTTCGGTCGTCACTCAGTCGGATCTGTCGACCTTGCTTATCCAACACTCCCAACCCCACTCGTATGGATGCACTTTGGTTCGATGTTGTTCCTAGCTGATGTCCGCATCAGTGTCGTCGCCCCAAAAGAGGGTGAGGTCACTCAATTACCCGCAAAAGCACCGGATGCCGTGGATTTGACTCAAGCCATTGATACTATCGCTTCTATATCACCGCTTTACACCGAGGCAAATTTGCCACTCAAGGTCCCCACGCCGTTCAAGCGATGGCGACCGGAGCGTGCTCCAGACGCACCCCACGACCCCAACGCATACTTCCCTATGTTGTTATACAAGTAAAACCCCGCATCATTGTGGTGGTTTTGAATATGAATTGAATCCGTTTCCATGCCGGTGTAACAGGGTGAGCGTTGAAGATCACAGCCGAAGGTACATGAGCGGTATGGACACGAACAACACTTTCTGCAAACCTGCTATGTAACGTCGTCGTGACGACTCTACAACAGGCCTTTGTACGATTGGACGAATGCTGGCGAAGAAGGAAATTTAAGGGTCCTACCAAAAGAAACCAACCAAAGCCCACTCCAAAGCCCACTCCACAGTGCCAATTTGAATGGTCAACGATGAAACGCCGCATAAGTTAGGCGAGGGAAGCGGTACGCACTGCCATGATTCATCTTTTTCTGGCGCTATCCCCTAGTTGCGAGTTGCCCTTACCGAGATACTCCGAGTGCGACGATCGCCATCCGTTCGTGTAGAACGCCACGTTTGTGTTGAATATTGAACGGCGAAACTCGGAAGATGGGCCTTCCTCATTGATACTACTCGGATACTGAGGCACAGTGATTGCTATCGGCCCTCTGGCAGCCACCCGCTCGCACGACGTGATATGACGGACCTTAGGTACCAGTTGACAACAAGCACCGCACGTGAGTCCCCCAGCATGCCTCGCACGGCGCTGGACTGGAATTTTGGCAGTTTCCGTGAGCTTGGTGGCCAATTCATAACAAAGGGAGCAGTGAAAATTCAACGCTCAACCCTCTTCTTGTCACCCACGAAAGTTCGGTCCACATGCTGGCACGTAAAGCTCTGGAGGACGGCCTGTTGGTAACGTGGGTGGATCACGTCTAATTGCCCTGCGGTGGGCACTACTGCAGCCTGAGGCCAGCCATTTGAAATGGAGAATATACAAGGGCTCTGAATCGTTAGCCCAGCTCTTTCTGGCAACAGTGAATTTTTCTAGTTTTCCGACCGTCTGGTGAATGCCATGGAAGCGAGAATGACTGGATAATTTTTATGATAAATTTGCCGTAGTACATACATGAAGCCTTTTGATACAAAGTTGTGGTTGTGGGGTGTGGCAGTGTAGTCACTCGACACGCCATCTAGACGACTGCAAGGCGACACTCTGGTCAGTGCAGCGATTGCTGGTAGGTAATGATGGAGAAGGCATCGCACCTTTCAGTCATTGTGGACTTGTCTCTTGCGCAGTGGCATCTCTCTGCGCAGGCGACCAATCCGTACCCGCTATCCATCGAGACCTTTCTCTCCCACCTCCTCGCCTTCTTGAACGCGCACATCGCCTCCAAGCATGAGAACTCTTTAGCGGTCTTCGGGGCGTTGCCCGGTAAGAGGTTGGTGTGACGACTCCCAGAGTCCGGCTGTTGGATTCCGCTAACGCACACACGGGGAACAGCGTCATGCTTTACTCTTCGACAGAAGCATCGACGCTGGTCGACGACGCGCCATCCCTTGATGCGAACTCATATCCACCCTTCAAGACGGTCGACACCACGGTTCTCCAACGAATCTCACGCGAAATGGAGGCGCTTGGCGATATGGAGGAAGAACGTACGCCTCATCGTTGTTTTTTTTGGGAAACGACACGTTGAAACAGCATTAGCACCCTGCGCTTTGGTCGGCGCATTGACCAAGGCGCTTTGCTGTATGTTTGTCCGTCTAACGCGAGGACATCGTTCGCTATACCCGTGATGATTCCTCGTCAGACATCAACCGAATCACGCACCCGTCAACTTCCACAACCAACATGGCCGAAGATCCGACAGTCCTTCCGGACCCGCGTATACTAATCCTGTCGGTATCCCCAGACTTGTCATCTTCTTATATTCCGATCATGAACTCCATCTTTTCGGCGCAAAAATTGGTCGGTCCCGTTTGCCTGTTCATGGTGCTGACATTGACCGAGACGTTGGTATAGAAAGTGACGATCGACGTGTGCAAGATATATGGACCCGACACGGTCTTCCTTCAGCAAGCTGCGCACTTGACGAACGGGTCATATATTTACCTTGAACGCCGCGATGCGTTGCTCCAATATCTCATCGTACGTCTTGTGTTTCATCTTGCGTCGTTTGAACCCACTGGAAGCATTCTAGATGTCCTTTCTTTCCTCATTGTCGGTTCGCAAAGTTCTCGCTGCCCCGACGCAAGACAGGATTGATTTCAGAGCGGCATGTTTCTGTCACAAGAACGTTGTGGACATTGGATTCGTCTGTTCCGTCTGTTTGTCGAGTCCGTGATCAACCCATGATACATGCGGAGAAACTGACGTCAACAAACAGTCTTCTGTCAACCTGTTCCTGTTTGTTCGACTTGTAGGCAAGTCGTGCTGCAAAATCGTCTCATGATATGTGACATTGATCTAATGGGATATAGAACCAAGTTCCCGTTAAAAACGCTTCAACGTCTGAGCGCCGCTCGACCAATGCCTCCTTTGGTGAACTCCCGAAGCTCACAGCCCCTTGCAAATATCAATAATGGCCCTCTGCGATTGATCCCACGACCCGCGAATGGCGGAACGGAGAGCTAACGTGATTGCTTGATCGTCGCACCCTTTCAAGCATCCATACGCACGTTACCACATCGGGAAAGGTATTTGCAGAGTTTCAATTCCCACCGACCGAGCCTATCTTCACCTTGATCGCCCTACCCGTGGAGGGGTAGAGCAGTGATATAAACAGAGGAGGCGTTCGTCGCAAGGGCTTGTTGTGACATTTTAGGACGACGTAGAATCTTCCCCTTGCAGTATTTTTTATACTACCGAACTCGTAAAAAGACTTTTGCATACCTTTGGTGTAAGCGTTTCAGAATTCGCGTATGCAACTGCCATGCTTTCCGTGGTGAATGCACACCACAACCTTGCTAGATATTCGTCAGTGAAAAGCGTACAATTTGACGGTGGTGAGCGCACGTATGACATTTCCTGACTCCTGTGCCTCTTTTGTTATTACAAGGACGCCAGCATTGGGACGAGTATCGCCACGTGCTACGATCGCATCTTGTGCACCTTTCAGATGCATCTACGGAGGAGATTGATTTGTCCGAACTCACCATGAAAATGGGTGGACAGCGTTCTCGTCAGCGAGTCGTGGACGTCAACTTCTGTACTGTTTTCTCTCGGGCGAAGGACGTCAGCGATGGTGCGAGCCAGTCCAGTTCTCATAATATGCTCGCCAGCTCCTGATCCCCTCGTGATGCATCAAGTCGAGATTCGTTCAGTAATTCGTACCTGATATGCTGCAAGTCATCCCAGCCTGTCCGTCTTGCGATTGCTCTGCCCAGCATCCCGCTCCAAAGGTTGCGGCCTCGGGTCAGTCAGCTACCCCGTCGTCCCTTCCGGAAGGTAACTTTACCTCTCCAACCCTCCCTGAATACTTGAGAAGCAGCCCGCCACTATCACAGACATCAGCCGTGTCTACAAAAGCCGAGCTGCAACGGTCAGCGGACCTGGATACACCCGCAGCCATATTCCCCTCCGCATCCCAGGCGACCGCACCCACCGTGTCCTGCATCACGTACTGAGGGAGGGAAGCCGTGTCCGCTCCAGGTTCGTCGGTCGATGGTACCTCGTCGTATCGCTTCGTCCATCTCTGCCAGTCTTCCCTTGCGCGCGGGGCAACCATGCTCGTCGCGTCCACCGTCTCGATCCCGTTTCCCTGCGCAAACGCACGTGCACCAGAGGAGACCAAGGTCCTGGGGGGGCATTCAACGAGTCCGTCAGCGGTCCATCTCAAGTACACAAACCCACGCAGTCGCGCGGGTTCTCGAGACGTACAAGGGTCGGATGCGGCCGAGTCTGTCTGGCACGCGCGCGTGCGCAAGGATAGCATTGGCAAGCTTGATCGGATTTCTGACCCCTGTTGCGGGTGTTACGCGTGCACGTGTGCGTCGGTCGATCGGAACGACATGACGATGAAATGCAGCGAGTGCCGAGGATCAGAAAGATAATGTTCGACGTCACGGTGGCGAGGCAAGAGAGGTGCTGTCAACGTCGGATTCAAGGGCCGTCGCGCGAGCAAGGAAGGGAGACGTGCCTGAGACCGCGCCGACGCTCCCGAAGTCACCCGTTCGCCCATCCATGATGGCCGCATCACATTCGACGGTCCCTTCGAACGTCAAGTTGGAGCCATAGCCTTGAGGAAGTGGGCAAGGTGAGAGGTGTTGGTTCATCAGGGGCCCGGCGTTCGATCAGTTCCAGCACAAAGAAGACCGATACGACACACCTGCATTCAGACAATCGTCGTCTTCGAGGATGGTGATCGCCAGCTCGACGATAGATAAAGCACTTGCGCATGGCAGTTCCGATGCCATTCGGAGCGCATCTGTGCATGCACTTGGGGGCGAGCGTCAATCGAGATGTCAAGCATATCATGATGATGTCGAGTCACCGCTTCATCGCACCCCGAACTCGAACGTCCGACGCTTTACTGTGCTGCCCGGCGCCGCCATGCACGGCGACGTAAAGTACGTTTTGCGGTGTCATGGGACGGGAAAGCACCGGGTGACCCCAGAGTGGTGCCGAATCAACTCCGGGTCGGGCTGAACGTATATCCCTTCG
>JBBPRR010000667.1:0-18349 GCA_038093115.1 Hortiboletus flavorubellus | reverse complement strand
GGCAGTTCAACATCATGGCGGGTCATTGCAATCAGTCCTCCCAGAGTCGAGCGAGTGGAGCAAGTAATGCATGGTACGGGATGGAGTAATACTTTGTAGTGGGTGCACGTTCGTACAATCCAGAAGTGGCTAGTATCCGAGCAGTGGCTGCCAATGGTAGGGCAGAGATGACTGTAACTGGTTGACCCACCGCCTTCAAGCGCCACTATAACGAGCGTTTACTGTAAATATCGCACGTGTGTCGCTTGTGGATCGATCACTGACAGAACTGTGTCAGACAGGCTTGCAAGCATAGTGTCAACAATTTTACCGTTCTAGATCATGCGGCTCCCCACCGGCTGAATCTTGGGCTGAATCGGAACTGCCAGTCAGCGTCATCCGTCACACCTGGAAGCAACAACACAGAGCCTGGGGCCGGGCAGTATGCGAAGTGCTGCATGTCGATAACCTGCAAAATGTTCAAATCCATCAAACAGTTTAGTTACCAAAAACCAGCTGGTTCATCATATCATGGTTTACAGCCGCTTATCAAAACGTGACATGCTGATTCGGTCATTCAAGTTTTGGCTCCGAGTGGATCGCTCTCAGGCCACCACCACGATGCAGCTCGATCGTCACCAATGGACAACAGAGCATTGCGTTTCACTGCCAACCGACGAAGGATGCTCTCACCTTCCACTCGACACTCATCACAGATACACGGGTCTCCGAACCACTGGCAGCATTTCTGGGGAGGCGGTTGGTTTTGCACAATGTTTGGACAACTCAGGTTCCCATGATGTGCCAGTTGGTGTAGCGCAGTCTGGTTAATAGTATCATCTCCTGGTACAATGCATCAAGTTCGTGTCCAAATTGCTCCTTGTTATTACATACCCGAGTGTTACTAATTGCCAGAGTTTGTTCTCTTGACCAGAAGTGCATCTACATGATTGGAACCGTCCAAAAGTTCGTGACATGCTTTCGTGGACACTGGGGCATTGCATGGTAAGTATCAATAATGAAGCCGCAACGCGCTACTATCGACTGTGAGTCGAACATATCGTACATTCTTTGGAACATCATGGACGTCAAGAAAAACACCTCTCCCAGTCACCATCACCGTTATTCAGAGCATACGCCTGACTCTCCACGAACGCGCTCAACGTGCACAATCCATCCTCGTTGGCATCGCAAAACTCCAACGGCTGCACCGCATCATTGACCAGTATCCTGATGTACTCCGCACCATCGCTGCACCGTAGCTTCTCCGTGATCATCCTGCCAGAAAAGGGTGTCATCCTAGAGATTCGCCATTTTCGTGCCAGGTCCAGTTTATCGGTGGCTAGTGGTTCATCAGGACGGAAGAGCCCAATCGCAGAATAGATGGCGACCATATGAGAACCGTGAGAGAAATCGGCAAAGAAATTACGATCGAGGGGAAAGGTAACTGGCGATGCATCGAGGGTCTGATTTGTTTGCGTCTTGTCTCGGACAGGCTGACCTGTCAGCCTGGCCAGTAACTCGTTAACGTATCCGACACCCTGAACAGGGCCCAGCGAATTACCGTGCCTAACGTGGAGATTTAGCTCAACGTGAGGTCCAAAAAGTCATCGACTTACCCGTTCTTATAATACTTATGTAAATCCTCCTGGTACTCGCGCGCTAGCCATTCTTCTACGGTAAACAAGCCACAGAACGGACTGCGAGTCCCGCGGAAGAGGGTCTCGAAGGCACACAAAGGCATGAGTTCTGTGACATCTTTACTGTCAAGCTTCGCGCCTGGTATAGCCTTGTTGATTCTCTCAACAATCGTCGGGGTGAACCTGTCACGCCAAGCCTTGGCCGGTTTCTCGTGCCCTTTTGCGTTTGGGCACCTGGAACCATCTAATGTGTTGTTGGCCTTTGTTTAAGAGAATGAGCATCGGTCGCCACGTTCATCACAACACAAACGCTCACACCCTTCTCCTCCGAAATGAGGACCGATACACTCGGCGAGTACACGTAACCACTTGCAACAGAGAAACCTTGATATGATAAGTCAGATTAACGTGCATTAAGAAGCAGAGGCAAGGCAGACCTTGTGTCCAGTTCATGGCGGAATATACGACGCGCTCACTGTCTGATGCTCTTACGAAGGGCAACTGATTTCCCTCGACCAAGTGCTTGTACCGCAAGTAGTTTTCAAAGCCCGAGTCGAAAGCCCTGGGAGACCTCGATCAGGGGAGCAAAATCGAGATGAAACTGAAACTCTTACTCTCTCGCACCAATGGGAAGTAAGTCATCCACACCCAAATCCCATTCGAACGCTCTCAAAAAGTGGTACTCTTCTTGAGAGTAGGTCCCTGCATTCAGAAGCTTCTGCAAAGGTTTCTTGATTCGTTTCGAATTCTTTGTGGTGGGGAATCTCGTGCCATGTCTCTGGAGCTACTACGCTGTCACAGAAAACTGAGTCAGGCCGCGAGTTACATACCAAGTTAACCTAGATTAACGCATGTCCTTCTGAGATGCTTGGAAAACGAGTCGGAACGGGAATGCTATACCTGAACAACCTCGCAGCCCCCCGGTGGTGCTGTGTACTCTGCAGCTGGGAAGTACGGAGAGTGAGCAGCCCAAGCCTGTTGCACTTCCTTGGGTAGTCCAACACCTGTAGTCATGGTCTCGGGTGGAGGGCCCGAGCACCAGTGCCAGCGTGGATGCTGGAAGAAACCCGCCGAGAGCAGAGAAGCGGACGCGAGGAAGGCAATTCCACGCAAAAAACGCCTTCGGTGATGGTCGTACGGAAAGGTATCATGCGGGAGATAACCTATCTTGTCGCCTTCGAGGAAAAGAGGGAGCCCAGCGTCATGGCGGGTCATAGCGGGAGGACCACCCATAGCCGGGAACATGGGATAAGGAATGCATGGTACGGGGTGGAGTAGTATATGAATGCATGTTCGTGCAAGCTATCCGAGTAGTGGCTAGTAGTATCCGAGCAGTGGCGGCGGCCAATATTAATGACAGTGGCCGGATCGGAATACTGGATGACCATCGCTCCAACTTGCGTCACACAACACGCGCCTAGATATGATATCGCACGTGTGTGGACCGCTGACGGAATCATTGCGTCAGAGAATCATTGCGTCAGACCTTTTTTTAGTACTTAGTTCCCACCGGCTGAACCGGAACTGCCGGTACCGGTGTCAGCCCTGTCATCCCAGATCTGTAACACCTGGCAGTAGCCCGGGGCCGGGGCCATGGGCATGGGGAGTATGCTCCATGTTGATGACCTGTGAGATAAGTTCATCTACCACGCAGCTCAGTTGACAAAGACTCTGTGGTCTGTCATGGACCATGGTTTGCAGCTTCGAGATCCAAACGTACCATATTGACTCGAGTCGGTCATTTTGGTTCCAAGTGGACTTTACACTTAGACTACCACCGCGGTGTAACTTGTCAACAGCAGACAAACAGAGCAAATATTCGAGATATTCTCACCCCCAGCTCGACACTCATGACGCATATATGGGTCTGCAAACCAGCGTCTCCTGGGATGCGGATGGCCTTGTATAATGTTTGCACAATGATGACAACAACCAACACAAAATCGCTTCCTATACACCAGAGTGTCACCAATTCCCAGGCTCATTTTCTTGACCAGGAATGCACCGATCTGGTTCGAGCCGTCCAGAAGTTTATGGCACGTCTCGGCAGAGCATTGGGATCAATGAGCATTACATGGTAAGTATCGATCCAGCCCACAGTAAAGCTGCAACGTGATTCTCATTTTCTTAACAAGATCTCTCTTATCTTCGGCACTGCATGACCTTTCCAGGGACCTCTGTTATTCCGACCATTGGCTGTGGTTCCCAGGAATGCGGACATTGAGCACTGTCGGAGTACCCGACCGGCACTCACTTCGCCAGGTGGTACGCATACTGTATTGTCTCGAGAAGCTACCGGTCGCCCCATCGTAGGAGTCTGTTATGGTTCCTGAAGCTTTGAAGAACCAACCAACCATGGTCGGTTATGACGTTGATTTACCCCTATATATTCGGTCCGAGCTTACATGCAACTGACTGACGGGAGTCGAGGAATCTCAATGAGGATAAGTTCACTTATTATGGCCGGACTCGGGGACTGACGCCTTGGCGTCGCTACCGGCAGGTGGTACTGTCGGGAGTGGGCCGAACATATCGTACGCACTGTGGAACGTCAGGAAAAACATTCCTCCCAGTCACCGTCACCGTTATTCCGAGCATACATTTGACTCTCCACAAACGCGCTTGTTGAACGTGCACAACCCACCCTCGTTGGCACCGCGAAACTCCAGCGGCCGCACCGCACCATTGACCAATATCCTGACATACTCCTCACCCTCGCCGCACCGGAGCTTCTCCGTGGTCATCCCTCCAGAAAAGGGTATCATCCCAGAAAGCTGCCATTTTCGTGCCTGGTCCAGTTTATTGGTGACTGGTGGTTCATAGTCTGGTGACCAGACTAGGTGGTTCACCGGGACGGAAGAGCCCGATTGCAGAGTAGATAGCGTACCGTGAGAGAAATCGGCATAGAAACTACGATCAAGGGGAAAGGTAACTGGTGAAGCATCAAAGCGTCCGATTCGTTTGCGTCTTGTCTCAGACGGGCTGAGCTGTCAGCCTAGCCAGCAATTCGTGAATGTATCCAACACCCTGAACAGGACTCAGCGAGTTACCATGCCTAACGTGGAGATTCAGCTCAACGTCCGGTTCAAGAACTCATCAACTTACCCAAACTGATAATACATGGGTAAATCGTCACAGTACTCTTGCGCTTGCCATTCTTCTATAGTGAACAAACTACAGAACGGACCGGGAGCTTCGTGAAAGAGTGTCTCAAAGGCACACAAAGGCATGAGTTCTGTAACACCCTTATTGTCTAGCTCTGCACCTGGTACAGCCTTGTTTATTCTATCTACGATCGGCGGGATAAACCTGTCGCGCCAGGCTTTGGCCGGTTTCTTTTGGCTCTTTGCGTTGGGCCACATCGAGCCATGTAACATGTTGTTCGCCTTCGATGAAGAGGATGAGCATCGATCGCCACGATCATGGCGATGCAAATACTCGCACCATTCTCCTCCGAGATGAGGACCGATACACTCGGCGAGTACACGTGACCACTCGCTGCAGAAAAGCCTTCATGTTCAGAGCCCGAGTCAAATGCCCTGGAAGACCTCGATCAGGTGCGCGAAATCGGGACGGAACTGAAGCTCTCTTACTCTCTCTCGCTCCAAGGATAAGCAAGTCATCCACACCCAAATCCCACTTGAACGATCTCAAAAAGTGGTACTTTTCTTCGGAGTAAGTCCCCGCATTCAGAAGCTTCTGCAAAAATTTCTTGATGCGCTTCGAATCCTTTGTGCTGGGAAATTTCGTGCCGTGTCTCTGGAGCTACTGCGCCATCACAAAAAAAAGAGTGGGGACGCGAATTACATACCAAGCTGACCTAGGTTGATGTGTGTCCTTCCGAGATACTTGAAAAACGAGTCGGAACGGGAGTGCTATACCTGAACAACCTTGCAGCCCTCAGGCGGCGCCGCGTACTCTGCAGCCGGAAAGTATGGAGAACGAGCAGCCCAAGCCTGTTGGGCAGTCCAACATTAGCAGTTACGATCTCGTGTGGTGGGCCCGAGCACCAGTGCCAGCGCGGGTACTGCCAGTGGAAGTAAGTTGCTGAGAGCAGGAAGGCGAACGTGAAAAAGCAATCCCGCGCGAAAAGCGCCTTCGGCGATGGTGGTATGGGGAGGTATCATGCGGGAAATAACCTATCTTGTAGCTTTTGAGGGAAAGAGGCGGTCCAACACCATGGCGGGTCATGGGAATCAGACCACCCAGAGTCGAGAAAGTAAGACAAGCAATGCATGGCAAGGGGTGGAGCAGTATATGAATACACGCTCGTGCAAGTTATCCGAGTAGTGGCTAGCCGGCCTGGGTTTGCAAAGCAGAGGAGTAACGTTACCGCTTGACGACTCTGACGGTGCGAGGATTTTGAAGCCTTCGCGTTGGCTGGTGAGCCTCTAAGCGATCTAAAAAGAGAGCACTTAGGTCATGCGTCTCCATTGAATAGCTCATAGGCCATCACCACTTCCAAGCTGCCACTGAAACGTGTAGGCTGGGAGAATTGTGCCAGAGACAGGACTGCGCCACCCGTCACACCTGGCAGCAGTGCCGACTCGAGAGCGTGTCACGGCAGTGGGCAGTCTGCGAAGTGCTGCATGTCGATAACCCGTGGCTCGTGAGATGTTCATCTACCAATTCAGTTGGCAAAGAGTGGTCCGTGTCATGGCATATGGGTTTCCGAACCAGCGTTCGGGAGTGGTTGGTCTTGTACGACGTTGGTGTTACATGTTAAGTCATCGATCCAGCATGCAATGAAGTCGTAACGTGACTATGTCATTATTTTCTTAATCAGATTTCTCTTGTCTTCAGCATGGCCCTTACAAGTCTTTATGGTTCGTTGGCTGAGACTCATAGGCATGCTCGTAGGAGGCAACGAATGGCAGTAACCTAAGGAGGCGTGAAGAGGCTGAAATGGATCGTCGCAACAAATAAACCAAGAGAGCGCGCGTAAATGAAAAAAAAATGAGATCAATGAATATTTCAGGAAAGGAGCGAGGGAAGGAACAAGGAACAAGGGGAAATACGACGTGGTGTGCTTAACGACGATGCTATAAAGTACAGTCGACGCCTGATCAATGTGACGAACATCATTAAATGGTACAGGTTCCGTTGCGATCGTTTTCCTGTCTTCGATCAGACGGTTCTTCTTATCATGTTTTTCGAAATGCGCTCACCGGATGATGTATTATGTTGATGGTACCGTCGAGGCGTCGTTGAATATGCAAAAGGTCAGCATGTCCAATCTAGAGTCCCATGGATCCCCGGACCATGCCAACCACGTCCAAAGCATTATTCATGATGCGCTCGATCGATCCCTCTTCTCGTGTGGGCCGAAGCCTCGTCCACCGCGGAGGTACCGACGGAAGCAATTGCAAACTGTTCCAAATCATCAGTGTCTCGCTTGCGCTAGGACGGTCTTTTTGGTTTGGCTTCGTCATCAATCGGGCAAGATCGCCCAAAATTTCCAGCCCTTTGAACTCCTGCCGGGACACATGAACTCCGAGATGAGGGTCAGAAGATATGGAAAACGCACATCCACAATCTTGGTTTGATAAACATGTCCAAGATAATACACGTCCAGTTTGAACGGGTCATAAGGCAACCCGGAAATCTGCTCGGGAGCTCGTATTCGGCCCAGTTTTCCGGTAACCAGCCGATCAGTTTGTCCTGGAGGAAACTCTGTTGATAGGCCAAAATCGATGAAATAATACCTGATCTCGACCTCGGACCGCCTACGGTTGAGAAAGAGATCCCCACCATCGCGAGCTCGCCAGGTGTCCATAGGATGCCACCCGCCTTTGTAGAGATTTGAACCATCCATGAGAATATTTTCGGCAGCGCAGTCGCTATATTCTTCGTTGTCAGGGCCACAACAGGAATGCCAAATGTCCCCACCGACCGATGTGCCACATTATGTTTGTGCATATACACAAGGCCCTAAATGCAACACTTAGCGAGCAGCCATGATAATGAAGGTACACTAACTTCCAGTGTCTGATTCACGAAATCGGTGACTTCCCCGAGTGACGTGAAGTTCGGTTCATTGAATGGACGAAGAACAGGCATAACGATGTAGCGGTACGATGGATCCCGGTCGTCGAGAAAGACAGCAAGTACAGGGACACAGTGGTTCCTTTCATCTTTGCGGCTGTCTGCTGATCCTAGACGAGAAGCTATCTTCACTTCATTAGGGTGAGTTCTAGAGTCCACCCGTTTGATGAATACGTCCTCTCCGTCCTTTCCATCCCTTCCTTCTTGTGTGGCATCCAGAAGAGCCGCTTTCTGAGTTGCCTATAAGTGAGTAAGAAATCTATTGTGTACGCAGAAACGACCGACCCACTGAATAATGCTGTCCTCGAAACGATCAGGGAAGGGGTCTACTCCACATTTCCAGGATGCGTGCCACTCGGGATGGTAACGCGGTCGAAGAACGTAGCCTTTGTTTTTAAAGAAGTAATATCTGTCTCTCCAAAATATTTCTCGGTCTTCCAGTCTGTCAGGGAAGCAATCGTAAGAAGTATCCATGGTTGTACAAGTACAACGCCCAAGAGTAACACAGCCACGATGATCAAACTCCTTGTTCCCATTTGGCATGGTACAAACGAACCGCAAGCAGCCTTTACCGCTAGCGGATTGTGGGTCCCCTTTTGCCGATTCAGCATTCGCTGGCCTCGAGTTTGCGGCGTGTTCTTGACAGGAAGCCCCAATCCGCCTTTAAGAGCTCAGCCTGTGGTGATGTCCCCCTCCCCCGATTCATTTGGCGTCCAGGCTTTCACAGCCAACAACACGTATTTCCATCGCGAATAATGGCTAGTTCCAGCACATTTTCCTTTGTTTCCAGTGTCTTCGGATACATTGCGGCCGTCGTTTCCCTACTTGCATTGGTTGTCAACATATGCCGCTCTCATCTTCCCAGCAGCAAGATCAAAGAATTGGAATCTCTGCTGGACGAAACGGAGACATGCTTCAAGAAAGCAATGGAGGATGGTTTCCTGACGGACCTCGCTTTTGTCCAAGAGACTGATTGCCGTCTCAAAGCGTAAGTTTCCTGCACAAACCGTCTCGTTGCTTCATAATCGAAATCATGGAATCATATCTACAGACTGAAGATGCAGACAAATGGTTTGCGGTCCCGTGCATATAATGCAACCACCCTATGCAAGGATTATATTGAGTTGTTGAATGGGACTTCGTCATCAATTGGAAGAACATGTGCTTCCCTTCAAAAGCTTAGAGCTGAAGTCATAGTTCGTGTGTTTCTCCTGTTTTTTGGGCTTTACTCAGACCTGGGGACGTTTGAGCAGACTTCGAGTGAGGAAGGATCCCTTAGACTTTTGGACAATGATACTCCTCATTGCTCCTCCCCTTCACCTGCTGCCCCTATCAACTCTGAGCCCGAACGCCATCCCAACAACCCACTACCTCCCATTCCGGTTCCTCGTCCCCGTTCGTGTCCCCCAATGCTTTCGGTATGAAAACCGGATCGTGTACTTCATACCTTGATCCAGAACAGTGAGTCACTCAAAGCTGAGATTGCATTTTAACTTTATGTGATTGAATCTCTGCACAGTCCGTTCCGCGATCCCACGCTTAGTGACCCGGACGTGTGGATAGCAGACGTTCAAAAGTGAACATCAACTAGCCATACGTCCGTCATTAATCACTGCCGAGCCTGGAGCAGCTTCGGCAAGACCGTCGAAGACGGCAATCATGTACATGCATACATTCCCAGATTCGGACCCTTGAAATACTGACTCTTCCCGGATACATATTTATGTCGTGTTGAGGTTCACGTCTTTCAATATCATGGTGTACTAGTGTTAGAGTGGGTCTACGACCCTGAGGACTTGACTTGAAAAAGAGGTATCGCGAGTCATTACTATGCACTGTTCAGTGCTAGAGCCTAGAATATGGTAGAAGATGTTCTGTGGTCGTAAGGACGCTACATTATGTACATATGTTTGATTGCCATTATCATTTCCTTGCTCATCTGAATCTCCAGCGACGAAGTCGTGGACAGTGGCCCAGGGCGCACTTGCCGGTCCGCAATTTGCTGCTAGTGTTAAAGTCCTTGAACCCGGTTCTGGTGCAAGAAAATTCCATCACGATGAAAAGTAATCGAATTACATTTGTTTTATACCAGATTCTGCGCATTGTCATGATGCAGATACTCCGAGTCACTGACCGTGATAGAGGTGGCTCGCAACTTCTCATCATGCACCACAGAACTGGTATCACGACTTTATCTACTACCCCGGTCCCCACGGATCCACGGCACAAACGCCGCTACCGCAATGCTTTACGCAGTGTCCCCATCATCTTCAAGTACTCTGAAGCAGACTGACAGACGCCCTTCCCAGAACGTCCAATGAACGACTTGAGCTTCCCAACTTGATACCCCGACTTATAATCTGCCAGGTACTTCGAGACGTTCTGGTCTCCTAGCCCCAGCATATCCCGGAGTGCCTTCTTCAGCTCCATCGAGTCCTCTGCGTACCCCTTCGACTCCCTTAGCATAGTGTACAGACCAACGAACGTTTGCACGCGTCCCTTGTAGGCGAGAAGCTTAGGATGGGTGAAGTAGCGATATGGTTTTCCAACGAAAAGAACTCTGGGGTGGGTGATAGACTCTGTTGTGTCAGGGTTAGAGAGATCGAGACCGATACGGGGGGAGCGGTATACGGTAGGACGTTCGCCAACTGCTGAGTCCGGAGTCACCCTTTGGAGATACATGAACGTACCCCGGTCTGGTGTCGGAGGGGAGAGCGCAGAGATATCGCCTTTCCAGATCGTGTACACGAGATGATTGATGCTAGAAGCACCGCTGAGGCGCAGTATCTCATCTACGAGGAGAGACGGACCACATATCACTTTGTTGTCCGTTCGGCGGCGGACGGTACGCAGAAGAGCACCCCCTCTTATGGTCACTGGAGAGTTGGAACTCTGAATCACGATGGGACCACCAACGGTCAAATCAAGGCCTTTGCGAGTTCCCCCTCGGTAGCCACCCGCGGCTGTCACCGGGAGACCTGGTGCACAGGTGTCAGCGCGACAAGGTGAACGATGGAAATACCTGAGGGTAAAAAATGAGAATACATAGCATGTAATCTGTCGTTTCCGTTACCATTGTGCGCTGCGCTCCTGTTCAACACTTCCATGAGTGAACGGGTCTTCGTGGCAACCCGACTTCTGAAGGTAGAACTCCAATTCCAGTATGTCGAGGTCGGTGCATGTGCCGTTCTGGACCACGGACAAAATCGTATTGCAGAGCAGTTCCTGAGCGACAGCCTCGAAGCGCTCAGAGATCTCCTCCGTAGTGGTCAATGTCGAAAAGTCGAGCAGAGGTGCAAGACCAAGGTACGAGTCTGGGCTCTGATTCTGGGAAGTATCGCCAAGGTCATGCGTACCCTCAGAATTGACCGTATTGTTATCTCGTTGAGGTCTCGAAGTTTTACGAGCATGAGGGTCTGAATAGGGATTCGGAAATTAGTACACGCAACACATCAGCCTACTGAGAACAAACAACCTCACCTTCGCCCTCGACAATTATATCCAACACGTCGCGATCCCCGAGCTTTCTTTTGCTACCATTCATCTCGAAAATTTGTCAATGAACAGGAAGTCGCTGCTCAACGCGAGTTCTCCGACGCAACGCAGTTACAGTAGACTTCCGTAATTTGGTGTTGCAACTGTATTGGCGCCAAGCCATCGACCAGGTTGCGGTACTGCACACACATGCCACGGTCGCAAGGACTCATGAGATCCGGAGACCGGCGACCACAGGGAAATATGAGGGTTTCAAGGTGTCTTTTCCGTTGCGGTGACTCCTGCCACAGTGCCAGACCACTTGCGCGGCCTCAATATCTTTCATTGAACTTCGCCGTCAGGACCAACTAATCGTACAACTCTTGACAGTTTGAGTCTCAGGTGCGTTTCAAGTCAAGCATTATCTGGCTATGCCTCACACATCCCAGACGATTTCTCACTGTGGCGCATTCCAACGTGGAAGTCGTGAGCTGCGGCACCACCTTAGCGAACACCGAACTTGTACCGAAGAGTTTGGCGTGTTCCTTTTCGCCTGGAATGGCACCCATCTAGAACTGACAGGGCTATGCGCATGTAATCTCCGTGAGTTCAGAGTGCGAAGAACACGGGATTTGTAGTTGTAAAGGAGGTTAATTCGAGCCCGACTCCGGTCGACTACGCTGTTGTTGTCGGGAATGCATTCCTTTGGACAAACCTGTGCTGGGTATTGTCCTTGAAGGGTCACACTGCCATCAGGATGTAGGTGCGCGCCCGCAGCCTTGGAGATTGTAATTGTGTCCCAACACGTGTTTGCCTCACCTTTTCTCACCACGCGATTATCAGCCCTCTGCGGTGCGCATCATATCAGCTTCGTCGAATGGAAACTGCGTATCGAGTAGGTGCCTCCTGTCCGCCTGCGCATGGTTGACCTCATCGAAACCGCCAGGCATGTCTTAGATAAACGCCGTTGTCGGCTTCCTCGCCGCATCTTTTCTTTGCACCCCCGCCTCGTCCAACAGCCTTGAACCAATCTCCTCGTCCCATTTCCTGATTTTATCTATTCTCTCGAGCTTTCACTCTTTCCCCAACCATGGCGACTCCCCCCACTACTCCTCAGAGAAAGTCGACCTTCCGTTCGCGTGTCGGGGGGGCAATAAGGCGGTCATCCACTGCGTTCAGCATCCCAGGTTTGCCGAACCGTGGAAACTCTGTTACGCCTCCGCCCCCTCAAGACTCGGATACTGCATCTATTACTGGGTCTGTTTCTGGTAAACTTGACCGGGAAGGCTCTACCTCATCTCTCACCAAACTCGACACGACACCTCCACAAGCACCTGTCACCGTTTCGAGCGCACCAAGTCCTATCCCAGAGTCACCTGCACGCGAGGCTGCGGCGTTGGCCGCTGAGCCACATCCTGCCACAGCCAAGGGTCCATCTCCTCTTGTAAATGAAGTACTCAAGGCTGATGCGGCGTCCGAGCAAGGTTCCACTCCTCCCAGATCAGTCTCAGGGACGCCACCTGCCTCGGAGTCTGTTTCTGCCACAACGACTCCACCACCTCAGCCCTTTGTGGACATTGCACCCGTCCTCACTTCCGAACCAGAGGAATTCCCTGCTCAACCACCGGCTGCCCCGTCTGCGCAGTCGTCTCGTCCTGCTTCCAAGTCCGGCACACCCTCACACCCACCCGCGGTACCTCCATCAGCCCCTGTCACGCCCGCTGCGCTTTCTACAACTGCCTCTGGTTATTTCGGTGATATCCCACGCTCGACGACGCCCCCTGGACTCGACAGCGACCCCGACACCAACGTTTGGGCGGATCATCATGCTAGGGCCGCAACGGGCTCCGAGAGCGGCTCAGAAGCGCCGCGAGGGCGCGCGTTGACGAACCAGCAATCCAGGTCATCTCTGCGTCCCCGAGACTCCTCCATGGCCTCCTCCCAGGTTGCCGCGCCACCGCTACCTCAAAGCCGAACTACCAGTCGGAAGGCCAGCGGCGTCATTCAGTCACGCCAGACAGAACTAGCTGGTGTCACCAAGACCTGGAGTAGTTCGAGCGACATGGGGTTTGCTAGCATGACGAGTCCTCCGTGAGTTTCTCGAGTGATTTCGGTGGGGCCGTGTTGATTGGACAACCGTGTTTGTATTTGATAGCTTGCACGAGGATGCGAAGCCGGCAGTGGTACAAGGGCAAAATGCCACTGTCGTTTCTCCGACAGAAACGATACACGTCCCTGAGTGAGTAGGGTTGTATTATCTTACCGAGGATGTGAGTTTCTCAGGATTGTTACAGGGATATCGATCCTCGTTCCCCGCGTGACGATACCATGATTGCACCAACCGAGCCACAGGTGCCTTTACCTGCGATGTATGAGGTCATGGCCACGGGGTGAGCATTCGAGAGTTTTCTAGTGTCCATACCCGTGCTGATGGAGCCGTCCTAGACCTCTTCGTCAAAACTCCAGCCATTTCGACCGAAGTCTTAGCGATAGCGGGCGCTATTACTCGCGCGCTACCAAGTAGGTCGTCCTTGTGTCATACATCGCCTCACGCTTCATTCTGCATTTCAGTGAAACGCGACCTCTGATCTCCCGACCCTCGACACCGCCCATCGTCACCAGCTTCCCTCCTTATACCGCCTCGAGCCAGATCGCACATTCGTACCGTTCTGGAAACCCGACAGTGAGCCAGCCGGTTCCGCAGTGGGCACAACAGGCACGATTTGACGTCAACGGTTCTGCGCGCAACTACGCGTACGGCTCCACTACACGGCCCCATGTCAGCCGTGGATGGACCGAATATGCGCTCCCACACGGCGTTCGCTACTACGTGAACGAAGACACTCGGGCGATCACGGACCTCGACCTCCGGAACTTGACCAAACTCGACGAGGCCACGAATGTCATCGATACATCTGATGACGTCCCCGAGGGCTGTGAGCTGTGGATTCGTACGGGGAGCAATGGAAAGAAGGGGTGGTTGAAACACAAGGCAGGTAGCGAACGTGTCCTCTTTTGGGTGGACCATCGTCATCGTCGGGTGCTCCACGAGACTCCATCGGATGACTATGTGTCGTCAGGAGAGGATGATAGTAAGCCAGGCGGATACTTTATTTATCGTTTTGGTGCTCACGCGGCCGCGATAGGACTTGATGACGAATACAGGTATTGGACATTCATCGAGATGCACCCGGCACACATCCCGCGGGGGATCGTGGAGAGTGCGAGAAAAGATGCGATCGATGCACTCCACTGGTCATATACTGATCGTCTTCTCACACACCCACATCTACCGCCCACCCCGCCCCCTTTCAGCCAGGACGAGTGCATAGAACTGTTCAAGCTCCTTAATGGTTAGGCCTAAATTGTTTTGTTTGAGTCCGATCCTTACCTAACCGCGTTATTCAGACTCAAATCATCCGATCACTGCAGCATACACTCGGACGGTAGCTCGTATTCTTTTGCGTGCTGGTGGGTATCTTGCTACATTTTATCGGGTATGATGTCTCATCGTCATTCCAGCGCATTGGAGCCAGGCCAACTTTCGACCTTACAAACCATTGCCTCGCGATGTCTCGTATCAACAACCCGCCAGGAGCACGCCGATCCTCCGCACCATCTTCGAGTTCTTCGTGGGGGTTCTGTGTCTCGGGATACCTTTCCTGTTCATGGATAGGGCAAGATACCATGGCCAGTTTGACGTCGAGGGAAGTCATCTGCCTGAAAGTACCACACCACTGTTCATCATCGGCGGCTGTGCATGCCTAGTGGTGAGGTTTCCTAATGTCGTAATCTGTGGGTGTGCTTATCACGCCACCGTTTCAGTCTGCGATCATCCTCAGTGCCTCAGTAACGTTTCTGTCTTTCCCTGGGCTGGACAGCATCGCGCGGATCGGCGGTCTCGTGGCCATCACGTGCTCCGTCTTGAGCATGGTCTCTTCATTTGCCTCCATCTTCCGCTTCAAAGCTGAGATGGCGCGCGGGACTGGTCCGTCTGCAGAGGGATTTGTGATGCTCTCGGTGAGAATGATCCTCCTTTACCTCGTGTACCCTGGGACTGACGCACTGACGGACCTCTACGCGTCCACAGCGCCGAAGCTTCATGCTCTCGCTTCCACTCGTCTTCCTCGCCTACTCGGTCGCGGGGTTCGTCACCGGCGTCGTCATCTACTCTTTCCGAAGCACCACCATCAACTTGGCGAGTGCCGGCTCGCCCGTAGCTGCCAAGTTTGACGAATACACGCGGTTCATGGTTGTTGGTGTCCTTGGAGCGCTCGTGGGCGTGCTGATCGCTTCCACGATGGCGGCACGGAGGTAAATGACGTTGGGAGGGAATCTCACATATGTGTGGATGCTTCGCACGTACGGCTGTTTCTCACTTTCTTTTCTGACATGCGAACTTGGGGGAGGAGTTAAAAAGATATCTATTCATGATATATCCTGTTGTACATATTTCGATGTGTTGTGCATATGTAGGTTGAACCTTCGGGCGAATTTTTGAAAATGCTGGCAGGACCGGTACTCTGCAGGAGTGAATACCGACTCAGGGACGTGGCTCAGCGATAAGGCTACAAAGGAGAAGCCCTGAATCGGCGCCATGGGACAGCCATGTGACATGGCATGGCATCCTGTGACCGAGCGCGAAAAACGCGAGATGTTTCATACCAGTAAAGTTGAGCCGCAGAAGGAGCCGCACCGCACTCTGACCGCAAGGTGTGAGCGCGAATCCGGGTAACGACCGTCATCTGCGGTAGCGCCCCGATGACGTTGTTCGCGATGATGATCCTTACGACGTTCGCCGTATCCGAAGCAGAGGCGAGCAAGATCATGATGATACGAACAGGTGGGCTGTGCTGGCTATTTTAGGTCACCAGATAAGAGGCATGTTCCATCATTCCATGTGTGACCGATAGGCTAAATGAACGTGTAGAGTTCTTGCTGGAGACGGTCTTCTGGGGATATGTAGTATAGATCATCACTTGTGATGTAATATCCCCGTATCCACCCGGTGATGAAACTACACACAAACAACTCCACAAATCAAGGGTGCTGTTGCGTGTCGGCGTCTGTCCAGTCAATGTCAGCTCTCCCAAACTTGGATTGCGAGGCGTCGTCCATCTGCTTCGCAAAGGCACGATCACCACCACATGATCTCTCTTCTTTCCTGTCCCCGCATCGCAGACTTTATGCTCACCGTAGATGGACACGTTCACAAAGGGACAGATGGTTTTCAAAGACAAGGTTCGTGCCGCGATAAACGGATATGTCTTTTGGAAACCAACCTTGCAAGGCAATAAAAAGCTTATCGTCGGATGTGGAAGTCTGCCGAGATGCCGGTGGTAAGCTGTGAGGGCACTTGAACGAGTTCTTTTTACCGAAGTTGCGGGTGTGCGAAGATATAAACGCTGGCCCGGTGGGACGAGCAGCTCCACTCTTCCCTTCTCGTTCACGTCGAATATGACCTGGGCAGCTGCTCCCACCTCCACAAGTGCAGTCATCGACGACAAGCTCTACATCGGAAAGTACGTTCTCTCCTAAGCATCAGATTCGAGTAGTCTTACCTCCCGCTCAGTCTCTCAGCGGCCTTATCGCAAGATGTTCGAAAAAAACTGGGAATAACCCATCTGCTATCGGTCTGCACGGAACATACCTTTGATCCCCAACCCAATGCCATGGTTATCCCTGTGCAAGACTCAGAGTATGAGGATCTCCTTATCCACCTTCCCAACGCTTGTCACTTCATCGAGACGGCCCTCAGCCATGGTGGGAAGGTCCTCGTTCACTGTGTGATGGGCATATCCAGGAGTGCCACCGTTGTTTGTGCCTACCGTGAGTCTCTTCCCCCCTTTTTTGTCCATGTGCCAAGCATTCACGTTTCCTTCTCCGCTTCCAAGTTATGGTACATCAGCGGCTTTCCGTCTCAGCAGCAATACAATACGTTCGCAAACGTAAGCTTATGCGGAGCCACCTGACCAATTTAGCTCATACACACACACCTTGATTTGATTACAGGTCGTCCTGAAATCCATCCGAATTACGGCTTCGTGAGACAGTTACACGCATTTTCAGAATGCCGCTACAAGCCATCATACACCAACAGTGAATATATCGCCTGGAAACGCAGACAAAAGCGCGAGGTCACGAAATACTTGAACCTCCTCACTGATTGCATCCCCGTCGTTCCGGATCAACTATACCTCACAAGGTTTGTTTGTTTGATCGCCGAGCTTCGCACGTTTGACGGAATCATCGCTAGTGAATTTCCGGGGGATGCTGACGCCGCGGAATCTCTTCTGCTGGATCTGGAGACTACACATTTACTCTCGATTTCTTCTGCTCAGCTTCCAAAACCCAATCTCCCTTCGACCTTTCAACACTGTTTTGTTGACGTCCCCAACAATGCACGAGAAGCTCTGTTACTTGAGCTACCTGACGTGTGTAAATTCATAAGCGACGCGATCGCTCGCGGTGGCCGAGTGCTCGTTCAGTGTCGCGTTGAGCTCAGGGCATGTATTGTAGTTTGTGCTTATCGTGAGAGGCATTGTACCGGTTCTGTGTGGTCGTTCTGCTCACTCCTTTCTAGTCATGGTTTCACGGAATATATCCCCCCGTCAAGCATCCGCGACTCTGGAAGCTGGTACGTCAGATACTCTTCTAACCGATCCTCTCTCTTGAACACCCTTATACAGCCCTTCCACTTTACAATCCTACGACCGTATTTTATCGTCATCTTGAATTATTCGCCGCGTGCAATTGCTGCCCCACTGTTGATCATCCCACCGTACACGCTTGGCTGGCTGAGCAGTCCGGTGGCCCCACCTTCAAACTTCCTACAAAAACACAATCGATCACAAAGACGGCTACCATTACCACTAACCCTCCTTCATTGACGATCGCTACCACCCTGTCGAACCGGGTTCCTTCGCCGTCGATCGATCCATTTGATATGACATCTCTCAATGAGGCACTGTCACGATATCAGACGACGAGGGTCGTATTATGATGTGGGAGCAAGAGTTGGATCGTCCTTCACGATAGTTTCGCGATGAACGTTTACTAGTGCTACCTGTATCTCTTAATACGCTATACCTTCTAGTGTACTTCGTCACGTGTATCAAATCTTCCACATTGAACCAGCAAGAGCCTAGTAAGGTTTCGCCAGCGAAAGCGCCACCGTGCTCGTCGTTGGACAGTTTTCTCGTCAAACGAGC